>OX637643.1:9454386-9660101 GCA_951802225.1 Euspilapteryx auroguttella | reverse complement strand
CCACCAGCTTCACGCACGCGTACGCGCGCTTTTGATAGTGCCCGCGCGCTCGCCCGGCCGTCTCTAGCAGTCCGGGCCGGTCTTCGGATACGCCCTGTCAAAGTTACAAATTCAAACGCTTTAATTTAATTGTTGGTACTCTCTAAACACTGTACAGCATACTGAATAAAGAACTAGCTTATTAGGGTTCTAGCCTTACCCATCTTAAATGCATGCTACATTAAGAGGATTTTACAAAAAAAAAGGGAATAGATTTAAATATAAACAATTACCCAATTCTAAATAATAATATTAGCACGAATAAAAAAAATTGCTCTAATGAGTTCAAATGATTTTTATTAAATAACTAGTCGACCAGACGAACTTCGTACCGCCTAACCTGAAACTATATTGTGCATGAATTATACTTATTAACCTTCCTCTCGAATCACTCTATCTATTAAAAAAAAATTCATCAAAATCCGTTCCGTAGTTTTAAAGATTTAAGCACATATAGGGACAGACGCGAGAAGCGACTTTATTTTATACTATGTACTATGTATTGATAGAAGAACATGTCGCACGAGCGTGAGTATCGTGAGTAGCGGTGACAGGACAGTACAAGCACAATGACCTGTATAGCGTTGTGGACGCGGTGCTGCTGCCAGGAGTCGTCGAGCAGGAGCAGCGCGGCGAGCGCGTCGGAGTGGCGGCGCAGCTCGTGGCAGTAGGCGTAGGCCATCTGCCACAGCAGCTCGGCCAGCGCGGCGCGCGACCAGCCCGCGTGCTCCCAGCACAAGAACTGCAGCAGGCGCACGCCCTCCTCGCACGCGCAGCATTCCTCCGTCAATTTCTTCATGTACATTCTGAAAATAATGGATGTGATACATATCGTGGCTTTACTAACAACACCAATCAAGTCGATTTTTGGCGGTTTTGACATTTTGATGCCATTGGATAGATCTTTTTTTCGCGCGTCTTTTAAACTCATCTGATTGGTTAGTTGTTTAACAAGAAATGCCGTTATTTTAAATTATACTGACACCGCTCAAGTCAATTGGTCTTGAAACACCGCCCAAGTCTGTCAAATCGCTACGGAAAACAGCACGCGCCGACACTGTGCTCCATTATTTAGTGATATTGTGTGATTTTTTAGCTGAATAAACCTGAAAAGTTTGTGAATAGCTACCTGAATGGTATGTTTTTGTATTTAATAACTAATATTGATGTTTCATTGAGTAATATTGAAGTTTTTCAGTTCTAAAATAAGGTCTTGGACTTAAGCGGTGTTTGGAGATTAAAACTACCGACTTGAGCGGTGTTTTTGTATGTGTTTGCAGACGGGCGATACAGATTTCTGGCTTTTATAATGAGTTTCTTAAGAGATTGAGAATAATGTTAAAATCTATAGTTAAAAAAAAGGTGTACCTTGCATAAACTAAGGATAAAAATCATCTAAAAACAAGTACAGATGTCGAAAATATTGATTTATCTGTCTTATCTTCAGTGCATTGAATGAATTTAGTTGGTGCTTCAGAGCCAACTCTAAAAATATACGAAAGGTGTCATTCCTTCTTGGTTCATTTTAAAAATATTGTGTGGCCTTGTAACGAATCTATAGATATCATAAAATGTGACTAAGGGAACATTGGAAGATCGGACAGAAGTTCTTCGTTGAAAAACTTAACAAGCCATACTGCGATCACCAGGGGCCAGGGGGTCATCATAAGGGCTGAGAAAGCTGCCAGAGCCGTTGTCGCTGGTAATAGCGCTGAAACTCAATGTGGGCACGAGGGAGGGCGCTGGGGATCCGTAAGGGCTCCGAAGAGACTATGCAGAACCAATCGGGCTTCAATGCGGAGGCAGGGTTCTATGCGAGCTTGAGAGAACCTACTGGTCCGAAAGGTGCTTCTCTTAGGGTCTGCACGGGATCTAAAGCACCCACCAGCAAAGCAATAAAGGCTTCCACGAACGAAAAACCCACATAACTACATCAATCTGGTAACTGTGCAGGAGGTCTGTGTGGGCTCTAGGGAGCCGCTAAAGGTACTTAACGGCTCAAAAAGGACTCCGCCCGCGGGTCACACCTGGCTTTAATGCATCAGCTGGAGTATACACGGGATCTAATGCACCCTCCAGTGTAGCAATAAAGGCCAATGAAAAATACACATCGGTATGCAATGATAGTGGAAAATAACACAAAAATGTATAGCAGCCCAGCTGACCACCTGCAGTTTTCTGATGTATTCGGATGGCTGCAATAAATGAGGGGAAATGTACAATGGCTCCTAGCACGCGAGCTAAGTGCAAGCATTCCTCCACCCCCACAACTGGAGAAAAAGAAGGTTGGTGATCCTATTATTATTAGGATCACCAACCTGCTTACCAAGCGTGGCGATTAAGGCAAAACTTCCCCTTCGAAATGTTTGTCCTTGTGGCAATCTGAGGGGGAGGCTTATGCCCAATATTGGAAGTCTCCCGGCTGAGATGATGATAAAAGAAGACTGAGCTATCTTTTTATAATTTTGTTTGTAAGTATTGACAGACCCACCTATTAGTGGGAGCTAGTGACAAATCGTTAACTAACTACTGCAAGTCTAAAATATATACACAATTTATGGTCCAAAATACATGGTTTAAGTCTCTGTAGAGTTATAATTAAAGTAAAAACGGCTTTTTTTATATTAAATAGAGTTTTTCGTTCATAATAAAAAAACTTGTTTTCCTATCAACACCGCGTAAGTCCACATTTTTTACCGATGAACACCGCCCAAGTCATTTTTAAAGCACAATATACATAAAAAACACAATTTAGGTGTCATTTTCGGATTCATTATTCTTTTATAATCACTTTAGTGAAAAAAAAAACATAATTTGGACAGTTATTAGCTAAATTATGAAGTTTTTATTGCCTCCTGAAAAGTTAAGAAAAATGACTTGGGCGGTGTTGTTAGTAAAGCCACGATATCTATCTTACCTGTTTTACATAACCCGGCGCACACAAATCTAGTCAAAGCCAGTTAGTTGTAATTACGACGCTCGCTCTAACAAAAATCGTGTCCGCCTTTTCTCCCTTCCTCTTTCTCTCGCGTCTCATAGATTATAGTGCAGAAGTGCACAGCTCAAACACAGCTATTAAACCTACGAAACTTAATTTGATTTATTGCACTATTATGACTTGGTAATAAAAAATATAAATTGAAGAAGTAAAAGAAAATTAATTATTTTGTAATTAAAATAAAATTTGTTCAAAAATGAAATTGCACAAAAATAAATTATTTAAATAAAATGAAAATCCATAAATGTCATTTAGCATTATTTTTATATAACTTAAAAAAAACATTTAGTTAGATTCTGACGCTCACACGAAGTCAGACAAAAGAGGAGGTCACAGCCAACAATAAATACCTACGTGTCCTATCTGTACGATTTACTCTCTGTATTTTCTTACAAAATGGCGGAACCGTGGAATACACTAGAAAATAATGTAAAAAATAAAAAAAAGTCAGATTGACAGCAAGCAAGCAAAATTTTTATAATTATTAAAATTGTTAAAAAAAAATAAAAATGACCCCAGGAAGTGTTTAAAATATAAAAAATCAATGTGAACAAGTTTTATACTTATACTAAATATCAGATGATCCTGAACAAAATTCTGAATGTCAACCCATGTCAGTCAGCTCCATCAGCATCCACAATAATTTGGTTTAATATTTACAAACAACAGTTTAACTAGAAAAATATCTATGCAGTTCACCAAAGTCTAAATCTACGTGTCCGGCCGATGATTATTAAAGTAAATCTGCGATCGTCTTGTAACACCTGTGCTGCTGTGCCAAACCTTGAAGGAAGGAACCCATGTGTATAATGAAATGAAGATTTAATTGTGTTTGTGTGGTGTTACTTAGTTTTAGTGTTTATTTTTTATTTCTATTTTTTGGCTGCGGCTTTTTTTAAGTACTTTCTTTTTTAGAAATTAAGAAACAGTTGCATGACCCTGACTCCGCCCCAGGCACAGACCCAGCCCAGCCAGTACAGCGACGCCTCCTGCAATCTCGTGCGGTGCCCAAGTTGTTGCCAGCCCAAATATTTTAAAGGGCAGAGGGGTCTGCGTATACATATCGGAAAGGTACATAAGGTACTTCCAACGATAGTATCCGCGGACCCCTCTGCCACCAACCCTGACTCAATTTCAACCCCATCAACTCATTTTTGGCAAGAATTATCCATACTAAAACAAAATTTTCCGTTAGTAAAAAGAATTCCTCGTGGAGCAAGATTATCTGTGTGCCGTGCCCTAACAGAAACAATAAAAAATGTTATTAATATCAATAATAAAGAAAGCTGGCAACAACTGTTTTCTTTTTCCTACCAAGCACTGCACATAGAAAAGAACAAGGATGCTGGCAGTTGCTCCCTTACCCAAAAAATAAAAAATAACTGCGTCAATCGAACAAATCCTTCTACATCAATTACCAATAGAGATAACCAACAAAACCGAAATAAACCAAACTTTAGGTATAAATTAGTGGAGAACAAAATCAGTGACGGCGACCTTAAGGGAGCAGCTCAGCTCCTGTTCAGCAGTGACGATGTCGCTCCTGCCACCGCGGAAACGCTCGCAGCTCTGGAGAGTAAGCACCCTCCACCCTCAGCAGGGTCATGCCTGCCGGACCCGCCCGACACCGCCGCCAGCACGCCACAGACAACAGCATCAGAGGTGCTAGCAGCTGTGATGTCGTTTAAGAATGGTTCTGCCGGTGGCCTCGACGGTTTAACCCCACAACATCTTAAAGATCTTGTGGGTGGGACCGTCGGTGACGCCGGCAATGAGCTTTTAAATGCCCTCACACTGCTAGCAAACCTCATGCTGGCAGGAAAAGTTGACGCCGAATCAACGGATCTGTTGTATGGCGCCAACCTTTGTGCTTTAAAAAAAAAAGACGGTGGGATCCGACCGATCGCGGTGGGTATGACCATACGGCGAATGGTATCCAAAATCTGCTGCAAACACATACTTCCGAGTGTTTGTAGCAGGTTCAACCGATCCAGTTAGGTTTTGGCAGCAAAGGCGGTTGCGAAGCTGCCGTACATGCTGCCAGAACCTATCTGGAACACGGTAGCCCCGACGTTCTGCTGAAGGTGGACGTCAAGAACGCTTTTAACTCTGTCGACAGAGGCGCTCTGTTGACCCAGATTAAAGACCAGACCCCAGAAATTTATAATTATTTATGGCAATGTTACAGTTCACCCTCCAAATTAACCTACAAAAATGATCTTCTACATTCGGCGGTAGGGTGTCAACAGGGCGACCCGCTCGGGCCAGCTATTTTTAGTTTGGCAATACACCCGATAATTTCAAAAATTGAATCAAAATTTAATGTGTGGTACCTGGATGACGGAACCATCGGAGGCGATGTGACCACCGTTTTGGCTGATCTGTCTAAATTAACTTCCAGTTTTAATAATATTGGTTTAGAATTAAAAATTTTAAAATGTGAATTGTTTTTATCCGACTCTCTAAATTCTCTTAGTAAAAATGAAATTATTTCCAAATTTAACAATCTAGCCCCTAATATTAAAATTTTACACCAAGAGTCACTTCGCCTTCTGGGAGCTCCTCTCCTCACCGAGGCAATTCCCGACTTCCTTGACGAACAGGTTTCTAAATTCAATAACAGCTACGAACACCTTCTGAAAATAAACCCTCATATGGCTTTCTTTATTTTAAAATTCTGTCTTTTTGTTCCCAAATTAACTTAGGCTCTACGTTGTTCCCCCCTTTTTAAATTAACATACCTTTTAGAAAAAATCGACGATATTATTAAATAACTTTAACCGAGATTCTAAATTGTCCGTTTACTGATAAAGCTTGGTCTCAGGGCTCTCTACCTGTTCGTCTCGGTGGTTTGGGAGTTAGGAAAATTTCAGATATAGCGCTCCCGGCGTTCCTATCCTCTGTCTCGAGTTCGCACGTCCTCTACGGTAAATTAATTAACCCGTCACTCGGTGACGTTGAGGCGTCGTACTCAGGCGAGGCAAAGACCGCCTGGAGCGCAGCTTGCCCGAGCGCAGATTTTCCATTAAACTAAAACTCCCAGAAGCAGTGGGACGAGCCCATCTGCAAGATAATACGAAACAAGCTTAAACTTTCGGCCGGCGATCCTGCAGAACGGGCTCGCCTACACGCAGCATTTGACCCGGTGTCAGGTTACTGGCTGCAGGCGCTACCATCGGCTAACCTGGGAACTCTCTTACACAAGACCACACTTTCCCTGGGGGTGTGCCTGAGACTGAGAGTCAGGACGTGTGCTCCTCATCGCTGCCACTGTGGAGATATGGTGGATCACCTCGGCCACCACGGCCTCTCCTGTATGCGCAGCGCCGGCCGCATGGCTCGCCACGCAAGTCTAAATGACATTATCCGTCGGGCCCTTACTACTGTCAACGTGCCAGCCGTCCTTGAACCTAACGGTCTGGCGCGAGACGACGGAAAGAGGCCCGACGGTATGACTATCGTCCCCTGGACACGTGGCAGGCCGTTGGTGTGGGACGCCACGTGTGTTGACACCATGGCGGATTGCCACGTGAAAAGAACATCAGGTGAGGCTGGCGCGGCAGCCGCAGCTGCCGAAGATCTCAAACGGCGCAAATACGCGGCAATTAGTCAGCAGTATGAGTTTGTGCCGTTTGGGGTCGAAACTTTAGGGCCTTGGGTCCAGGGGCGCGTCGACTATTTAAGGAATTATCGACGCGTCTGATCGACCATTCCGGTGACCGGCGGGCTGGCTCGTACCTTGGCCAGAGAATAAGTCTGGCCATTCAGAGAGCAGCGATTTGGGGGCCATTTTTTATTTGTAAATATGTCTTTGTTTAGTTTTTTTTAAGGTAATGTTTAATAACATAATATCGTAAAGACGATACGTCGTGACGTAAAGCAGTTTTTTTTGCAAAAAACCTAGTAAAATTGAAAACTTTGAAACCTTCCTATAATCTGATTGGCTAGTTTATTGCTTGCTAGTAAACTCTTATTCTGATTGGTTCGTTAAAATATCATTTGACGCTACAGAGAACCAATCAGAATAAGAGTTTACCAGCAAGCAATAAATATTGATTACGTCATTACGATACGTCAATATTGATTGATATCTAATGACAGTTGCACTACGACCGTTCCAATTTCGTCTAATAAAACAGGATTCACTATTTAGGTAAAAAAATCCCAGATTATTCTATAGCTTGCTATTCATATTCTATTGCTATACTATAATGATCGATCAAAGTTACGAGACTCGCAATTTTTGACACAATCGTAGAGTAATAGTAGAATAATAATAGAATAGAAGTTTAATCGTAAGTTTAAGAGACTAGAGTCCCTGGTTATCAATATATATAAAACTCTTCCGTTACTGACTGACTGACTGACTGACTGACTGACTGACTGACAGACAACGCAGAGCCGAAACTACTGGGCGTAGCGGACTGAAATTTTGCATGTAGGTTCCTTAGGGAGTTAAGGTGAGCACTAAGAAGGGATTTCCCGAAATTCCCACGGGAACGGGAAAAAACGGGATTTTTGTGTTGAAGAGAAATCTGCGCAGGTGATACCGCGGGGCAGCCTCTAGTCCTTTTATATTTATTAACCCCCGAACGAAAAATTCAGAGAGGGGTGTTATAATTTTAACGTGTGTATCTGTCTGTCTGTCTGTGTATCTGTCTGTGGCATCGTAGAGCCCAAACGGCTGAACCAATTTTCGTTTAGGTTTTTTTGTATCATAGATAATTTCAGGCCGAGTGTTCTTAGCCATGACTGATGAAGATCTGATCAGCGGATTGATGATGATCAGCTCTTGAATAATGGATGAGAGGATCTAACTAGCTTCCTTATGTCCGATCGAATTGAAATTTGGTACCATGTAACCTCTATGTTAAAGAAAGTATTTGGTAAAGTAACCATGACCTGATCTGCCATTTGAAGATGATCAGCTCTTGAATAATGGATGAGAGGATCTAACTACCTTCCTTATGTCCGATCGATTTGAAATTTGGTACCATGTTACATCTATGTTATAGAAAGTATTTGGTAAGGTAACCATGACCTGATCTGCCGTTTGAAGATGATCAGCTCTTGAATAATGGATGAGATGATCTAACTAGCTTCCTTATGTCCGATCGAGTTGAAATTTGGTACCATGTTACATCTATGATATTGAAAGTATATGTTCAGGTAACCATGACCTGATCTGCCGTTTGAAGATGATCAGCTCTTGAATAATGGATGAGAGGATCTAACTAGCTTCCTTATGTCCGATCGATTTGAAATTTGGTACCATGTTACATCTATGTTATAGAAAGTATTTGGTAAGGTAACCGTGACCTGATCTGCCGTTTGAAGATGATCAGCTCTTGAATAATGGATGAGAGAATCTAACTAGCTTCCTTATGTCCGATCGAGTTGAAATTTGGTACCATGTTACATCTATGATATTGAAAGTATATGTTAAGGTAACCATGACCTGATCTGCCGTTTGAAGATGATCAGCTCTTGAATAATGGATAAAGAGGATCTAACCACTTTCCAATTTGTCCTATCAATTAAAAATTTGGTACAGTGTTACTTATGATATTGAAAGTGTATGTTAAGGTAACCATGATATTTTTAATGAATTGTGTTTTAAATGATTATCTCTTGTTCTAGTTAAGTTGATGAGGGGTCTGACTGGGTCGGGGGTTTTTAAATTTTTAAATTTGAGTTATCTATATATATAAAATCCAAATACCACTGATCTACTTACTCACTCACTCACTCACTCACTCATCATCGCCCAGCCGAAACCGCTGAAGATAGAAAGATGAAATTTGGACAGTAGCTTCTTTACGTGACGTAGGCACCCACTAAGACGGGATTTTGGGATAACTTAACCGTGACGCCGTATACAGGGTGTAACAGTTTGTATGAAACTCCTAAACTACTGGGTTTAGAATGTTGAAATTTAGACTGTGGATTCTTTTTGTATCACCAACATCATAAATGGTTTAGTTTTTTTTTAATTTTGCCCCTTAGGTCTTATACAGGGTGAAATATGTTTTTTGCTAAAATCAAAACTAATGACACTAGAGACTTGAAATTTTCAAAATAAGCTCCTTATAATATAACAACATCAAATATGATATCAAAACTGCGTTTATTAGTCCTGAAAGCCTTAATACAGGGTGTTAAAGTTTGTATGAAAAACCTAAGCCGCTCATTATTTTTCTTAGAAATTGAAGTGGTCGATGTTTCTAGATTGTTGTGGGCCCTAATTACGAAAAAAACGGGACGCCGTATACAGGGTATAACGTCTGGATTTAGAAAGTTGAAATTTACACTGTAGATTCTCTTTGATTCGAAATGGGTGATGTTTCTAGATTGTTGGGGGCGCTAATTACAAAAAGAACGAGACGCCGTATACAGGCTGTAACGTCTGGATTTAGAAAGTTGAAATTTACACTGTAGATTCTCTTTGATTTGAAATGAGTGATGTTTCTAGATTGTTAGGGGGGGTTAATTACGAAAAACAAATGGGACGCCGTATACAGGGTGTAACGCCTGGATTTAGAAAGTTGAAATTTACTCTGTAGATTCTCTTTGATTCGAAATGGGTGATGTTTCTAGATTGTTGGGGGCGCTAATTACAAAAAGAACGAGACGCCGTATACAGGGCGTAACGTCTGGATTTAGAAATTTGAAATTTACACTGTAGATTCTCTTTGATTTGAAATGAGTGATGTTTCTAGATTGTTAGGGGGGGTTACTTACGAAAACAAATGGGACGCCGTATACAGGGTGTAACGTCTGGATTTAGAAAGTTGAAATTTACACTGTAGATTCTCTTTGATTTGAAATGAGTGATGTTTCTAGATTGTTAGGGGGGGAGGGGTTAATTACGAAAAACAAATGGGACGCCGTATACTGGGTGTAACGTCTGGATTTAGAAAGTTGAAATTTACACTGTAGATTCTCTTTGATCCGAAATGGGTGATGTTTTACAGACAAGAGGTAATGAATTTACAGACAAGAAAGGGCATACAATATAATTGTAAACGCGAAATATTTTAAATATCATCTTTGACATTTATTTTAATTAAATTTATACTAATTATTTTATTATTTGACTTGTTTCTAATTGAATGTTTCACAATTTCATTATTTGAAATTTAATTTAATTTTTATTTATTTATTTTTATTGTTTTAGTTGTAGATTATTTCTACATTCTAGATTTTAGTATAAACTTATTGAGTTATACTGATGTACAATTGACTTGTAATGTATATTACCAATAAATGATGTCTATGTCTATGTCTATGTTTCTAGATTGTTGGGGGCGCTAATTACGAAAAACAAACGGGACGCCGTAAAACAGTAACAGTGTGTATGAAACTCCTAAACGTCTGGATTCAGAATGTTGAAATTTAGACTGTGGATTCTTTTTGTATCACCAACATTATAAATGATTTAGTTTTTTTTTATTTTGCCCCTGAGGTCTCTTATACAGGATGAAATATGTTTTTTGCTTAAATCTAAACTAATGATACTAGAGACATGACATTTTCAAAATAAGTTCCTTATAATACTCAAACATCAAATATGATATCAAAACTGCGTTTATTAGTCCTGAAAGCTTTGATACAGGGTGTTAAAGTTTGTATGAAAAACCGAAACCCCTCATTATTTTTTTAGAAATTGAAATGGTCGATGTTTCTAGATTGTTGGGGGCGCTAATTACGAAAAAAAACGGGACGCCGTATACAAGGTGTAACGTCTGGATTTAGAAAGTTGAGATTTACACTGTAGATTCTCTTTGATTCGAAATGGGTGATGTTTCTAGATTGTTGGGGGCGCTAATTACGAAAAACAAACGGGACGCCGTATACAGTGTGTAACAGTGTGTATGAAACTCCTAAAATGTCTGGATTCAGAATGTTGAAATTTACACTGTAAATTCTCTTTGCATTAAAAACATCATAAGTAGTTTTTTTTGCCCCTGAGTTCTTAAGTTCATATAAAGGGTAAAACAAGTTTATCGCTAAAATCTAAACTATTGACACTAGAAACTTGAAATTTTCAAAATAAGTTCCTGTTAATATTAAAACATCAAATATGGTATCATAACTGTTTTCATAGTTACTGGAGTCCTTGATACAAAGTTTTTATGAAAAACCGAAACCCCTCATTATTTTTCTTACAAATCGAAATGGGTGATGTTTCTAGGTTTTTGAAATCGTTATTACAAAAAAGACATCATCATTTTAATTTATAAACGCAAAATGTAAATCGATATGTGTGGAGTTTTTTTTAAGGATATTGGGGGTTCTGATTACGAAAAAGTAAGAAATTTTAAAATCCAACATGGTGGACATAAAGTTTAATTATAAAGGGGCGTCCTCTTAGTTAATGCGGACGCTGATACAGAGGTTTAACAGTTTGTATAAATGAAAATAAAAATGGTTGTTGAAGTATACTGGATAAGAGTCGCGTAAGACCAATATACAGCAGCAGTGAACGTCTATCGGTAGCGAGCGACGATGATGATGAAAGTAAACGGAGTATACCGGTTAGATGAACTGGGTTTTTTTTTTAAGCGTCAGAGTATGCATATAGGCTAAGGTTAGTTTGTGTATTCAGAAAAACGGATATTAAAGCTTGCAGCCCAAACAGCTAAAGATTTTTGTATTGTAAAAGGAAACTGCTTGATATTGATTTCTTTAGGGGTTTGGATTAGAAATTAGAAATGATTTCCTGATATTTCTGAGTATAACCACAGATTAGAGAGTATAACAAAACAAATGAACAAGTAATTTACATTTATTATAAAAATGCGCTTGCGAAGCTGCGGGCAAAAGCTAGTTCTTTGATATTTTGAAATATCCGCTTACCCGCTTCTGTTATAAAGAATGTCGGCGGCTGTAGGGGACAGCTGCGGGCGCGGCGGGCAGCCGACGGCCGCGGCGCTGCCGGGCGGCGGCTCCGCGAATGGGTTCGGCAGAGGGAGTGCGCCTTCCGCCGCGTTCGCCGACTGGCAGCGCGCGCTCACGTCACAGCACCTCACTAGAGCTGATACTACCTGAATTTCAATAACATTACTATATGTATTAAAATACCAAATTATGAATTACAGTTTGTTATTGCTTTAAGTCTTACTTGTAATATTTTGGATGTCTCAGGGTGCTGATATTTTGCGACCGATGATGCGGAGTCGTCTACGCACACGGCCAATACGATGTCCAAGATTTTCAGCTGAAATTAATTCAAATTAAGTTAAAACTTACTGTTCTACGTTTTTTATTACTCTCAAAAGTATCTGATAAACTAACTTACTCGAATCAACTGATGTTTCTCGTTCAAGCCCAAAGCAGCATACGCGTGGAACAGATTGAACAATAGTGGCAAGTGCCTCTGCGCGTGCGCGTCGAGCTGCGGTCCGTGCGGGGCGTGGGGGGCGTGGCCGGGGGCGGGGGCGGGGGCAGAGCCGGCGGCGGGTGTGGGCGCGGAGGCGAGCGCGCGCGCGCTGCACAGTAGCTGGTCCGACAGCGAGGCGGCCTCGTCCCGGGACGTCCACGACCCGTATCCGCTGCTCACTGCACAACACATAACGAAATTATACCTTATTTTTTGATTCGAAAACTGAATGACAGCTATCATTTTTGACATGTCGCCGCCTCCTCAAGCACGGAGGCTATTCAAGGATTATTGTTTTAACGTTGGTTCCGAAACCACGTGTTTTGTTAGCGGGCTTTAAAACAATAATCGAAAAAACTTATAATAACCGTACAACGTTGCCGGGCTTTAAGCCCATACTTCTTATCTAATTTGTGAACTTGACATTGGCAAAATACTCCACAGAAGAGGAGTTAAGTCCATTAAATTAAAATAATAATAATTTAATATTCAAGCTCCATTTTGATCGAAAATGACTTTTGATGCAGGATTGTTAACGATTTAATTTAGGTCAAGTAAAAAAAGTCTATTCCTAGAAAAAATACAATGAATTTTACGTTTTAAATTTTGAAACCCACATCATCGTACTTAACAAAAATTCCGTGCTTGTTTAGCCAACCTCCACAGCATTACCCAAAGTCCCGCATCGAAAATTTTGTTGCGTGCTTGAGTGTTCAAACTCCAGCCGGCCGACCAATCACAGCACAGAACGTCACGCTACCCTGCCATTTTGTTTTTAGCCCCCGAACGAAAAATTCAGAGAGGGGTGTTATAATTACTGTAATGGTCTTGGTTGCTCCTTTAGTTTGCTTGCAAAAACCTAATAAATTGATTCTTTTTTGTTAAAAACTAAGAAAACTAACTGCAAGTTACATTAAAAGCTGCGGCAGGATGGCGAGTACCAATTTATAAATAAGCAAAAGTCGTACTCTGGCGATGTTCGAGCAATAATTACTTTTTAATAATGTTCATTTCCGGATAGAAACTTTAAACGTACTGATACAGGATGTTAATAAATTCACTTTGTAATAAAACGATTGAGACTTAAGGCCCTTGCCTGATTTATTTGAACGCCGCTTTCGCGCGACCGTAGCGCTCAATGTTAAGCGGCCGAGTTACGAACATTTCTTGGCGCGATATTTAAATCTGATTTTTCGCGCGAATTAACTTGGGTGTATCGTTACTATGATTTATGGGTTTATTAAATTGTAATTACGAAATAATATGATTTATAGATGTTAGATATATTTTTTTCTGCCTAATAGGTTTTATTTTAGTAAAAATTGTTTATTGTTGAGTACTTAAACATACTTTATTAGAAACATTAAAAAAAATGTTCAGAACTTTAACTATCTAACTAAATATCTTACCTACTCATTATTTACTAAATAAAAGGTAAAGTATGTTTATTTTAACTAATGAAGTCGGTTAAAAAAGATCGTCGGTCAGAGTTCAACACTGCAAAAATACAAAAAGTTGGTTATGACTTTTTGATTACATTAAAGGTAAAAATTAAAGACGCATTTCAATATTTTTTTTTTTCTATATTTTTAATTAATTACAACTGGTATAAGATAGGAAACAATTATTGCCACAAATATAAAATTGACGATTTTACTTGATTTTTAGGCTTTGAGAGTGATTTCAATATATTCAACTTTTAGGTTTTTTTTAATTTGTTAAAGGACTGAATTTCTCAATGCATTTTTAAAGTCTAAACAAGTGATGTCGTCTCGCCAAGCACGTAAACTTTAAAATTAGTGGTACAAAATATGGAATTTTAGGTAAAAACGAATATTCGAATAATCGTTTTTACTTTTCGAATATTCGATTGAGAAAATTATTCGAATAATTCGAATATTTGATTGCAAGCCCTAATCATAGATAATTTCAGCCCGAGTGTTCTTAGCCATGTCTCATGAAGATCTGATCAGCGGTTTAAAGATCATCAGCTCTTTTCTAGATGATGAGGGGATCTAACTAGCTTCCTTATGTCCGATCGAGTTGAAATTTGGTACCATGTTACATCATGTTACATTATTACCAAACGCGACAAGCTGGCCCCTTGTCACGTTGGTAATAAAGCATAAAGTCGGTTAAACGTGGGTCCGGCTCTTAAGCTGGTGCCTTTGCCTAACCCTTCGGGGAATAAAAAGGCGTGAGATTATTTAATGTTATTTTATTTTTCTATTGCATTATTGTTTTAGTATTATTTTAATTTATCGTATAATAAATACGCAATTACGAAACAAAAAAGGTGAAAAATATTGATACCGCCATCTAGCAATCCAATCTGTGAAGGAAATGAACGTAGTCTATAGGTACAGCCAATTCTTATGTAGCATTTTCTTATATTTCTACATAACACTAATATACTAAAAAAGTACAATATCTGTATCCACAAAAACTAATCAGGAAGATTTAGGAACAAAACTAGGATACATTTTGAAACGTTTTATGAATTCTATTGAAATCCTTACAGATATCGTATTTGCAAGTCTTTTGGATAAATAATAATAATCGACGTAGGTTACTTTTTAAACATTATTATTATGTAAGTACAAATTATTTAATAATAGGTAATGTAAATTTATTGAACAAATTTTATGCCAATAATTTACACGTTTTTACAGTTGATGTCATATTGACTAAAAAAGTATGAAAAATAAACATGCGGTCAATTTTAAAATATTGCAATAGCAATACCTACACAAGACAAGTAAAACAATAGGTAAGTACATTTAGGATTTTAATGCACGGCAACAGCAGCAGCTGTTGCGAGGTCGTCTCGTCGGGCTTCGACCTTTGGCAGATTTTCTGTTGATTTCGAGTGGTTTTCAGAGAAGAGCGACAACAATGCGCAAACATATCCTCGATATGTCGAGTCAGTCGGACGGTTTAGAGGTCACGGGTTCAATTCCGGCCTGGGCAATTTTTTTTAGTTTTTTTTTAATTTTTTAATTTGTATTATTCTTGTTTTAGTGTATTTAATCTATATATATAAAACTCAAAGGTGACTGACTGACTGACTGACTGACATAGTGATCTATCAACGCACAGCCCAAACTACTGGACAGATTAAGCTGAAATTTGGCATGCAGGTAGATGTTATGGCGTAGGCATCCGCTAAGAAAGGATTTCCCAAAATTCCCTCAGGAACGGGAATAACGGGACTTTTTAGTTAGTATGATAAATCGACATTATTGAGTGTATCGACGTGAAACTTGGTGTACAGGTTCCTCAGTGAATAAAAGAGTGTTGAAAGAAATGTAGGAATGTTAAAAGAAAGTAATTAACAAAATTCCCATGGGAACTGGAATAACGGTAATTTTTTGTGAGAATGAAATCTCGACTTCCTTGAGTGTATCGACGTGAAATTTGTGTACAGGTTCCTCAGTAGATGAAACGGTGTTGAAGAAAGGAATTAACTAAATTCCCATGAGAATAGGGTTACAGGACTAATTGTGTGTCTGAATGGGGGAGTGTAGAAATGAATTTATGGAGTTGCCACGGGAACTGAAATAAAGATAGATATTTTTAGGGGGTATAGGTGCGATCAGAAATGATGTCACCAAAATCCTGAGTCGTAAATCAACCAGTAATTAACGATTTTAATGAAAAAGCGCGTGCGAAGCTGCGGGCAAAAGCTAGTTTATCATAAGATTAATACGCAAGTACGAACATTATAACTCATTATAGTAAATATGTGTAGCCCTCTGCCGTCGGTCGGAAAACTTGTGTGTATATACACGCACACAAATGTAAAAAGTAAGAAATTTTATTGCTGAAATTACGAGTTTACAGTGAAAATAAATACGTTTCCGTTTGTTTGCCACTTTTAATCACATGTACAAAGTTTCAGTTTTTATACAGTAAAAAATACTTTCCAGTTTTCACGTCTTAGGACCTTTAGTTTAGTATGGGAAAGGGTTCACCTTAAGTATATAATTATGTTAATTCTGTTCGATAGTCCGTTTGTCTGTCTGTCACAATGGTTTAACACAACAACCGAATGTTTAAGAATAATTAAGTAGGTATATTTTACCATTTCGTTATGATTATGTTATTATTACTTGAGTCTAACCGTTTTATTCATAAAAAACCCCTAAAATGGCCTAAATGTTCAATTTAGTTCAAACTTTTGCTAACGCTAAAATACTGATTTCAAAATGCATTATTCATAAACGCAATTTAGGCCTGCTATAACTACATGAGGCCAATAGTAGTTTTTTGCATTTTCAGGTTGTCGCACCAGGTCAATCCACGATCAATCATTTAACAAAAAAAAAAAAAAGGCTATTTTTGGGGCCTTTGCCCAGCAGTGGCGCACCAAATTCTAGAGAAAAAAAAAATTGTTATGATTGATTGACTCAGTCAGCTGAGGTGACTGATGATTTTTTTTTTGTTCAGGCATTACTTACCTACTTATGTACCTAGTTAGTTACCGAGGTATTGTTTATTAGAATTATTTAACTTTATTTACATAAGTAGGTATACTTCGTTTAGTATTTTGAGGGCATTTAGCAAGTTTGCAAAATGGAAAAGCAAAAGATATTACGCGATGCGCTGGCCCGGCACTGGACACGGCCCGATCTAAGGAGAATCATCCCTAAGAGGCAAGTAAGTAACAACAAAAATATTTTCCGTGCGAACAAAACTTTATTTTACAATACGTTTTATAACTGTTTCAGATCACATCCAAGCCCAGAAAACTGCAAAACTTTGGTCGGTGGGTCGTTTTTCGTCGGAGCGACCTGAAAAAAGTAACAAAATCAATATAATTGGTATAGGTATATAAGAGTTAAGAAAATATTTATAAATTGAAAATAAATATTGTATGATCAATGTGTTTTTCTTTCTCATCATAAATAAGTTGTGCTTAAGTATTCAGATGAATACAAATAATTAAATTGGGCCTTACTTACTTGAGTAAGTAAGTATCTGTATTCTGGTTATCAAAGACAAAGATCCCATAGCCATGAGCGTTGCTAAAATAGTGTTATTCAGCTATTCAAAATGTAAAAAAGTATACACAATACATACTTCACGATATCCCCAACACCCTGCAATGATTTGTCACACACAATCCCTTGTGTCAAATGATGTCCGTTTATTGGTACTTGATCGCGCAAAGAAATCAGGTCGTATAATGTACTGTACATTATATTCTTTTCGAAGTCAAGGAAGTGCGGAGGGTTTTGGTTTTCAACTAGCTCGCTAACATCCAAAGCTATCTATCTTCTATAGCTACCAGCGCTTGCATTTTCAAAATTCACTTCACATCATTCACGAGTCACGCACGACACATCCTCGCGACCTCGCGACAAAATAACAAAAACAGCTGATCAGCAGGCGCCATCTTGGCAAAAATCAGTGTGTTAAGTGCGTTAAAGTAGGGTCGGGGCTTCTTTAACTTACGGAGGCATTATAACGACGTTTTAGTGCTAATGAGCGTTTATGAATCCAACTTTTTTGACAATACGCCATTTTAGGCTAAACGTGTGGTTTAAGGCCATGTTAATTTTTTATGAATAAGACGGTAAATAAATAAAAAAGCTTGATTTTAATTTCTTATACCATATTTTATCATCTAAAAACTACGAACTATTAATTTTTTACGAAGTAATTTAATCATCATGTAATATGGTATTAGGAGGTTGGACAAACAAGCAAGCAAAAATTTGAAGCAACACTATGCTATCTCCATGGCAGAAGTGTTGTATCTCCATGAACGAACATTTTTATTCGTTTTGTTCAACCTCCATTTTGAAAGTGTGACAAAATAAAATCACAGCATCGTAAAGAAGTTTATTGACAATTCTATAGATTAGACTAAAAACTATAAACTTGCATTTATCATTCCTGAATCTAAACATCTCGTTTGATAATAAGTAAAAAAACCTTCTCCTGAACAATGTACAATATGAAAGTTAAACATTAAAGCACGGAGGCGACGATGTGTAAACAAACAAACCGTTTTCGCGTGGCACATTTAAATATTCAGGGAAGTGTAATGAAAATCAATCAATGTGAAAGATGCGACGTGACAGCTAACAGTGACTTTTATTTATTTGAAAGGCTTATATTTATTTGCTATGACCTCAGAATAAAGACAAGCATAGAAGGAGTCCTAAAATAAAAAGTCACATCATTGTGTTACGCTACTTACTCAAGTGCAACCATTGAATATGTTAAAAAGAGACCAATATACTTTCTCCACTGGGTCGTATGACTCTTCCGCACCTTGCCCGTACCTGGGTTCGACTTTTTATTTTTAATTTTCTAAAAAGCTAGTGATGGCAAAAATAAATTGTCCTAAATCAAGTTGTCTATACTTTTATACAAGACATGGTTCTTTATTATGGAACTTATCATAACTAATTCAGGAGTAATTGTATGGTATTATAATAACAAGAAAACAAAGACAACGATAAAAACGCTTTATTGCTATAAAAATGCAAATAAAAAGACAAAATGTAACAAACCGTATAACATTTTTAACAGAAAAAGAATAAGGGCAATTGTGCCTTATCGATTAAAGCGATTTCTTCCAGGAAACCTACTGCACACAATAAGTTATTTTAATGAATAAAACGGGTGTCTTGATAAAAATATAATAATACTTACCTATTTCTAAAGATTTTCCGTTCATAAAAAACTCTGTCACATCAGATATTATTAGCACAGCTCTAAAATAATTAAAACTAAAAGATGTGTGCCTATAATAATATGTATATATAAAACAAGTAAAACAAATCTATTTTTGGAAATTTCATAATGTATGAATTATGCGCTTCTTTCTTTACACACTCATTTTCAATAATCTTTCTCTGCACTCTGCACCTCAAATGTTTGTTTTTGCCTGGGTTGATCTTGATCATCACTTTGTTTGTATGTGAAAAAACCCTGCTGTTACAGTTTCAGGTTATAATCTTCACCATCTTAAATCTTCTTTGTTGATAAAACAGTATGTTGTGAATGTTTAAAATCTTGTCTCTTTATAGCATCCAGTCATTTTGTTTTTAGTATATAATTTACTTGAAAACTGAAAAAAATACACCAATTAGCATATTATTATGTCTGATTTTTATTTGTCCTTAAGTTAGAACGGATGATTTAGGTTCGATAACTTTTGTCTAAACATATTTTGGCACAACACTATCATAACCTTTACAGAAGGTGTTTTACCGTAATAATTCAATAAATTTAGGTACGAGTTCGACAAACAGCGTGTAAAATTGATGTTCTTGATAATTTATTTGTCAAAATAGTGCCCAGAAGTCTACAATGAAACAAAATTATTTACCGAATGGTAGGTGACCGAAACATCAAGATTTTGATTCCTTGACGCATTTGATTCACATCCCGTCACTACACAAGAGATTGTTATACATTAAGTTAAACATTCACAATCACAAAACCAATTTATCACACCTTTTTCATAAAAAATAATCATAAAACTTTTGGAGCTGCTACCGATGTTTACAATGTCATATTATACGTCAAAATAAAACAAACCATAAACAAACCACCAAATATGTACCAAATTATTGGTTTTTAATTTTGTACGGTACTAATAAACCAGTGTCATCAATAAACCACTTTGATACCACAAGAAGAAAACTTGCAAAGAATTCTTATATTTTATCTCTCTCTAACTAATAGTCTTTTTGCCGTTTAGTAAGGAGCGTAACAATATGAAAATAACTTTTTATTTTAGCCCGGTTTCTATGCTTGTCTTTATTCTGAGGCTATGACTGAATATTTGTGAGTGATACCAGCTAAAGAATGAAATAAAGTGCATAATTATAATCAATTCAATCAATTGTTTGGAATATTCAAATAATGTTATTTTTGTATTGATATACCTTATAATAATAATCGTTTATTATCAGATTTTTTTTTACTCTTGTGGGTTTTTTTTTCTTTTTCGGCGGAGATCTTTATTTAGTAGCAACCCTATGTAACCATTTTTTATTCGGGAAACGTCAAAAGTTTCCCGAATAAAAAAATGGACCGTAGCTTGCTGCGCCTTCCAAAGGAGCCTACGTTCCTTTTGAGCGGGATCGCGTTGGATCACTTCGTGTGGAACCATTGAACATTTTGCACATACAACAATTTTACAAATAATAACTAGTTACGCAGCATACCTGGTGGATCCTGAATTGAGAAGTGTGCCAGAAACACGATGATTTTCATAAAAACTAATCGCACTTCTGCCGACGGACAGGAGAGAAGAAGATCGCACATTCTGAAGGAGAAAAAAAACTCATGAACTCATTCCCAGTAACGTTAATAGAGAAAGAAATCAGATAAAATTAAATATTACTAATCGACCCGACGAACTTCGTACCGCCTATTGATTAGTATTTTGTGCATCTATTATACTTATAAACCTTCCTCTCGAATCACTCTATCTAATAAAAAAACGCATCCAAATCCGTTGCGTACTTTTAAAGTTATAAGCATATACACTTTTTTATCGTGGAGCAAAATTGAACACCCAGTAGGCATAGTTATAAAGGACTGATTCCTGAAAACATAATTGAAAAATAATGAACCATGCTCAATTGAGGTACTTCGAAAGTTTTGTAAAAAAAAACTAAAATCGTTGTGTAGCATCAGAGCAATGGCCTACGGTGGCTTAGCTGGTTCCAGACGAGTCAGGGGGAGCAGGGCAATGCACAGGGGGGTGAACATGGAGTCCATCGGCCTTAAATAAGTTATTTTATTTTTTGAAATTTTCAAAACGCTAATTTATTCGAGTCATATATCATGCAAAGACTTACACCCGTATTCTAAGTCGTTTCCTCATAGCTTCCTCCACTCGACTCAACCTTATTCGAGGAAATCCGTAGTTTTAGTCGTAAAAATGATGCCTTCACCTTACCTCCACTCAACGTTGTCCTCACTGGAGGTAAGGAAGCTACCTGTCAAAATTAAGGTAGCCTCGACCCAACCTTGAGGACTTTTTTTGTATGAAATTGTTTGAGTATTTTTGAGTTAAATAATAATTTTAAATTTTAATAAATGTATTAAAATTAAAATTTAATAAATTTAAAATCCTGTTTACTGTTTTTCTCGTAAAGTTTCAAAACTTACTCAACACCTCAAACACTATCACAAGAGTCCAATATATCGAATAAACAGTTGTAAATCACTGATGTCTCGACAGTGGTGGTTTGAGGACGAGGATAGTACTTAACTCAAAGCGGTGAAGAAAAACTAGTAAAAAATTAAAATCTAAAATTAAGTATAACCTGCGCACATAAACAAACGATCTGAAAATGGCTGCCGTTGTATAGGCTGTTTCTCTTCTAAACTACATACATCTTCATACTTTACTATAAGCGAGATAGTATACGTTTGGCCGCCATTTTCAAATCGTTTCTTTATGTGCGCGGCTTATTAGGTACTTTATCTACGAAAGTAAACTCAAAAGTTTGTAAATACGAACCGCCATACACAAACTGACTGGACTGACTGATTGAATGCTAAGAACTGTCAAATTCGTTTTAAAACTTGCATACCTATTGTAAAAAAATAACTGTGTCTCTGGATTGTGACGTCATTCATGACGTTATTCTCGTCCTCGACTCGAACTCATCCTCGAATAAGGAATCTCATCTTTTCCTTGAGTAAATAAAAAATAACAACTAAGAATACCACCTCCAAAGAGTTCCTCCAGTTTTTTAAAAAGGATCCTCCAGTAAGGTGTGAGTGAAGGAAGCTTTGAGGAAACGACTTAGAATACGGGTGTTAGTCCTGAAAGTATTCGCCACAATAAAAAAATGGCCGTGTATAGGAACAGACGCGGGAAGCGACTTTATTTTATAACATGACTTGATGTACCTGTAGGGATGTTTAAAGAGATCGGTAGCAAACCACGCCCGGATCGCTTGAGAACATCTCAAATGCTGACAAAGTACGTCGTACCAGTCGCTGGCGGGACCCCTCAAGGTCTTTTTAGTGCGGAATCCGACTTGGAACAAAAACTTTGTCGCTAACTGAACAGCTAACATAGACATTTCCTCTTGCTCCGGGCCCTAAAACAGCAAAAAGAGATTATTTCTATAAAGATTAAAGACAATGGAGCTGTATATATAAATGTCATATTAAAACTGTTTGATTTAAATTGTGGATGCGACAGGGCTTACCCAAGCAGCGCTCTGCGAGCCGGGCGCCACCTGCAGCCGCATGCAACACAGCTTCTTCATGAAGTTGAAGTGCTCCAGGCCGAACTGGTCCTGGTTGTGCGAGAAGGCCACGTTGCTGCGCCGCACCGACAGCCATATCGGCCTCGGGATGGCACTTTCTCTGCACGGAGCATTCATTGAATAACAAACCTTGACGTTTTCAACATAAACTGTTAGATAGAAATTAAGTTGACCTGAGGGGCTATTACGGCCGCTTTTGCAATATTGCTTTCGTCGTCTAGAGTTTCAAAGTCAATACAAAAAAACGCAGAGGACGCAAAGCAATATTGCAAAAGCGGCCTATATGCGGCGGTTATAGGGCCTCTGGTATAATGTTGACTTACTTGAGCGTCATATCCTTCATGGCCTGGTTTAGACTAGTGTTCTCGATGGTGTCCTTCCTTGTATAGAAAAGCATGTAGGCGTTCCACCAGCGCTTCTGCCGCTTGTAGGAGACCCGCTTTTGCATCGCGTCGAACATCTGCAACGTGTCGGAGCATGACTCGCGTCGGGGCCGCGGCCGGGCGGGCGGGACTTTGCTGACCCTCACTAGGCTTACTGATCTTCCCAGACTAGTCTATACCAATATTATAAAGAGGAAAGATTTGTTTGTAACGAATAGGCTCCGAAAATACTCAACAGATTTAAAAAAATCTTTCACTGGTAGGAAGTTACACTATCCCCGAGTGACATAGGCTATATAAGTTTTAAAAAAAAATTTGGGATCCTTACTTAAACTCAAATAATGCAACCCAAGGTGCAATATTTTTTCCGTTGTTTACATATTTTGACAGGTGGTTTGTTGTTGTTGTTGTTTGTTTTTTTATTCGCCCATTCTGGGCAGTCAAAAGAATATAATCTATAGAGCCAAGTCTTTAGTTAAATCTTATTTTCTATTGCGTAACGAAGTAAGCCGGGAATGCTCGTTAACTATATTTTGTTTTGTACACATAATTTAATGCTAGTCTTTGGTTATTATACCAGTTTAATTGTACGACTCGTACACTTTGGTTTATTGTACTATCTAACTGCAGGGGACGGCTGCTCACCTCGCCCATGTACTCTCCGCCGAAGCACTGCGCCTTCATCTCCTCGTCGTCGTGCATGCCGCACTCGGACACGTCGCCGTCGTCCAGCTTCACCCAGCGCCCGGCCGCGCTGCCGTTGTCCCTGCGCACCAGACAGACAGTTCACAGTGCCAGTGCACACAACAAACTACTACCTACTACTAAATAATCGCTCCTGTCTATGCAACATTTAAATTCAATCTATTATCAATAAAAACTCAAAAAACTTCAAATTTCTCAAGTTATTTTGTATATGATTGCCACGCCATAACACATAATAATGTCATCAAAAATGTAAGATCAGTGTTGCCATAAATCAAGTATTGATTATGTTATAATTATGAACCTTAAAACGTGACTGTTAATTATATAACGTAATGTTAATGGCATATAGAGAGAGAGAGAGATAACATTATTCATAGGTAAACAATAAACAATAAACAAGTAGTAGTAGTTAACTAACCTTAGCAACACATATGAGTAGTAGTGCCCGCCCGAAGCCTGGCCCGAGTGCACAACGATTCCGCTCAGCTGATACTGAGTGTCGGTTCGCTGGCCTTCTCCACCTTCCCATAGCGTGGCATCTCCCTCCGCTTTAGCAAGACCCCAGGCTGGTGAGAGATATGACAATCATATAAGATAGCAGACTTAGCATTAGTGTACGTTAATCACATTACTGAAAGCTTAGCGTTACTGATACTACTAGTGGCGGACTAGGAAGGCGTAACAGATTTGTCTATGGTCTCGTGCGCCCGACTGTAGACTGTATTACCAAAGAACAAGAGCTATATTGCAATACAGAAAAACCGAAAGTGTTACGCCGTCCTGGACCGCCACTGTACACAAACCGATTATTTATAAAAATGATAAAAACATATTTCTTCGTATCGTGTCCATACCGGTATAGGGCTCGACGTCCAGCTCCCGTGGAAACTCGAAGTAGTCGTTGAATTTGATGGCACACACTTTCTCGAAGTCGTATTCAAATCGCTTTAGTTGAATGACTAGGACCGGCGGCAGTTTGTTCAAGCATAATCGCTTGACAGTTACCACCTACAAGAATAACAGATACGAATATTTGTTTGTCATTTAAATTTCTGAACCCAGAATGGAAACATCGACATTAAATGGTTAAAAATCCATAAGATTAATATAATAACACCGAAAGAAAATAAATGATATACCTTTTTATTGCACTTATCACAGTGATATGCATCTGCACCTTCCAAAAGTTCTCCCCTCACGTAGGCCTCCAGCGACTCCTGCAACCGAGACATGTTCCGGATGTCCAGCGACACCACGCTGAACGGCTCCTCTTTGCAATATCTGTAACGAGACATGAATAGAACCCCAGATAAAGATGATGCTTAACTATCTATAACTAATTCGTATACAGTGTGAATCTTTGTATCAGTGTGAATCAAACATTTACAAACTAGGAGTTCTTTAAACTCCATAGCCAGAAAACAGAGAAGCAGCCTTGTACGCTTAGTCTAATTCACCAGAACATAAATCGCTTCTCTGGCAAAATTTTAGAAATCGAATTGTTCTTAGAAGATTTTAAATGTGATATTCTTTGTCTGACAGAAACATGGTTACAACCACACAAAATGAACTTTAGTAGCATAGATTTTAAAGTAACAAGTGTATTTAACAGAAAACTCTCAAATGGAGGTGGTTGCCTTATATTAACTAGGAATATTAATAAAGTTAAAGAGCGAAAGGACTTTGTCAAACTTTCAGTTGAAAGCACCTGTGAGGTTGCGTGTGCAGAGCTAAACCGCTATATAATTCTATGTGTGTATCGTCCTCCCATTTCTTCCAACTTCGATAATTTTGTAACTGTAATGGAAGACGTACTGGGTAAAGTAAGCTGTTCAAATAAAACTGTAGTCATTTGTGGAGATTTCAATGTTGACTTACTTACTGACACGACCCAAAGAACCACTCTATTAGGCCTATTCCAGTCTTTTAATTTTAAGTTTTTGTTCAACGAACCCACTAGAATAGCGGGAACGTCTGCAACTTGTTTAGATAACGTAGCAATGAACGGTAATTACTTCAAAACATCTTTGTTAACTTCTTTAAGGTGGTAACTCTCGCTATGGCGCGAAATTCAAATTTTTTCGTGTTTTTTATTTATTCTGGCGAAGGTATACATATTTTTAAATAAAAGTTTCAATGAATTCGCGTATGTAAAAAACCATTTGCCACATTGTAATACAACGTTTTTAAAAGACAGACCTACTGATTTTGTGCCTAAGGACATAAAGGCCAAAAATCCAGTTAGGTCCTTAGACACAAAATTAGAAGGTCTGTCTTCGAAAAACGTTGTATTACAATGTGAGAAATGGTTTTTTACATACGCGAATTCATTAAAACTTTATTAAAAATAAATACTTTCGCCAGAATAATTAAAAAACGCGAATAATTTTGAATTTCGCGCCATACCGTGACTTACCGCCTTAAGGTCAGATCATAAGGGTCTAAACGTTTTATTGTACACAGTTGAACAAGAACAACAAAACACTTTAGTTTTTAGGCCATTGAACCAAAGTCGCATGGAAAGATTTCATCAGAGTCTTCAGATGCGCCTTGCCCTGCTGAGCTTTGAGGCAGATGATCCCAATACACTATATCAAGAGTTATTTTCCGCTATACGGATAAAGTTCGATCTTATATTTAAACTAAAAAAAGTTTGCAGTAATAAGGATTCATATTTCAGTACATGGGCGACGCCAGGAATTAGGAAAAGCAGAGATGCCCTATATGAGTTATATGATAGGAAATCCTATAATCAAGACCCTTCATTTCTTGAATATGTTAAGAATTATTCTAAATTGTTTAAAATAGTTTGCAACAAAGCAAAATCTAATTATCTAAATAATAAAATTAAAAACTCGAAAAATAAAAGTAAAACGGTCTGGCGGATTATTAATAAAGAAACTGGTAAACTTAACGTTAAGGAAAGTATTCAAGCTTTAAACTTAAATGGTAAATTCGTAACAGAAAAATCGGAAATTGCGAATGAATTCGAATCATTCTTTGCTAATCCCATTTCAAACCACTAAAGACCTTAACGCATCTGCCAGCGCCGCGGAAACTATTCTTAAGCAACATGTTGACATCGCGCCGCCTCCGCTCACGTTTCGCCATATTGGTCCGCAATGCATTATTAAGATATTTAAGGAACTTAATTTAAAAAAGACAGAAGACCTATGGGGGATATCAATTAAAGTACTTCAACCTATTATAACACTTATAGCTCCTCACTTAGCATTAATTTTTAACTTTTGTATTGAAAAAGGCATTTTTCCAAATTTATTGAAGTACAGCAAAATCATTCCTATTTTTAAATCTGGAAATACCGAAAACCCGACTGATTATAGACCAATCGCGGTTCTTCCAGCCTTAAGTAAAATATTTGAAAAACTTATTCTTGCACAATTAGCGTCTCATTTTTCTGTTAATAACTTCCTACACAAAAATCAATTTGGTTTTAGGAAAGGGCGGTCTACCTTAGACGCAGGTCACAAACTCATCAGCAGTGTCTATGGAGCCTGGGAGGATTCTCACGATGCTATTGGGGTTTTCTGTGACCTCTCGAAGGCTTTTGACTGCGTTGATCATGAGACTTTGCTACTTAAATTACAGCACTATGGCGTAATTGATAAATCACATGATCTACTTGCCTCTTATCTTACTGATCGCGACCAACGGGTGGACATGGGTGGTGCGGTGTCTGCAGGTTGTCCTATCAAGATTGGTGTACCTCAGGGATCGATATTGGGGCCTTTCCTGTTCCTAGTCTACATAAATGATCTCCCTTACATGCTAGATAAACTTACTGATGTTGTACTCTTTGCTGACGACACCTCTTTAACATTTAAAGTTAAACGAGGTGATTCTCTCAATTTAGATATAAATAAGACATTAGTGGAGATATCTCAATGGTTTAATTCTAATAATTTACTTTTGAACGCAAGGAAAACTAATTGCATTAAGTTTTCCATGCCTAATGTGACTGCTTGTGATACAGACATACATTTGGACAATAACAAGCTTAATCTGGTAAATCAAACTGTATTCCTTGGTATCACTCTAGATTCGAAACTTCAGTGGGGCCCCCATATCTCAAATCTTGCGGCAAGGCTCAGTTCGGCTGCGTACGCAATCTGGAAAATCAGAAAATTAACTGATGTGTCTACCGCGAGACTTGTGTATTTTAGTTACTTTCATAGCTTAATGACCAATGGCTTGCTTCTATGGGGAAGAGCTGCAGATCTTAACGTCATTTTTATACTACAAAAACGCGCAATCAGAAACATTTATCAGCTTAAAGCTCGCGAGTCCCTCAGAGAAAAATTCAAAGAAATAGATATTTTGACGCTTCCTTCCCAGTACATTTTCGAAATTATTATGTATACTCGTAGAAACATACATATGTTTGATAAAAAATGTGATAAAATTAAGGACCTTAGAACGCGTAGCAAAAACAAACTCAGTATTCCACAAAACAGACTAAAACGGACAAACAAATGCTTTATAGGAAACGAAGTAAGATTCTATAACAAGATCCCAGAAGAAATTTTGATCCTGAATGATAATGAGTTTAAAACTCGTATCAAAAAAGTTCTGATTAAGAAAGCTTATTACAATATTGATGATTATGTAAACGACAAAGACGCATGGAAGTAGTCTAGCTCTGCACTTAAAATATATTTTTATTTATCTATATAATGTTCATAGTATTGTCACTTAATTGTATTGTAAATATTGTAATATCACAAAACAAAAAGAAAAAAAAAAGAGAGATAAATTGTAAAGTAGAGTTTGTTACCCCTTTCTTCTCTACGCTGTAAAATCATTGCGAAAGGGAGTAGAATCATTTGACAGAGGAGGGCTCGTTTGGGGGCCTCTCCAGGCGACTATTGTCGTAAGGCAAGCCAAACATTTGTTTACCTGAGCCAATTGGTGGGCACCCTGAACTACCTCGCCTCTCACAGTATAGGATACTTTACCAAATAAGGTATCAATAGCGATTAGATGTATAGTCTAAATGACTTTCAATAAGTGATATCTTGTATCCTATATTGAATAAAATTTGACATTGACTTTGACTTTGGTTGGTGCACAAAAGGAAACCCTGAATGGAAGAACTATTTCTAGACATAGAAAAAATTAAAATAAATCTTAGGTCAAAATTTATTTTTTATGGGTATTTATGTTTTTTCAGGTTCATTGTGTTATTTAGGTCTGTAACTTATGACATAAAAACCGATTGAAATAAAACTGATGCCAAATTATACAGGGTATCAACGAATCAACCTTATCAAATTCAAAATAAAATAAAGTACTTCTTCGTTAAAAAAATAGGTGAAATTAAAAAAAAAAAATTCAACAACGTTTTTTAAGAAAATTTCAATTTTTTTAAAGACCCATAGAATCTCACAGTTTTAACAACGACTGATTTAGGCAGACATGGAAAGCTACTTTCGACTCGAAAAGTAGACTTTTTTATTACTATTCTCAGGTCGTAAAGTTCCTCATTATTCACATGCGGTTGTAGCCGGGCAATAATGAACAGCCAGACATTCTTTGACCTCTGGGCAATAATGATGTACTTATTGTATTATAGTTACGAAAATAAATGATTGAAGTGAAGTAGGATTGAAAACAAGCTAGCTGATTGGGTCAGCAAAATTAGGTAAGTACATAGGTGTTACTTTTTTGAATGTAAATTTTCTCATCGGTTGGATGGAATATAAAGCAGTATATACAACTTGGGGATAAAGTTATTCTGCCTCGGGTGAGGTTAAAATCCTCGCTTGTTCAAGTTTCAACCTCACTACGTTCGGGAATAAACCCTTGAAACTCTCTCTGCGCTCGGGTTTTACAGACCACCCTCGTACATAATACATCACTTTACACCAATGTTGAATAAACTACTATTATATTATTGTGTAAAAATATATAATTTACAAGTGGGCGCCCGCGGCTTTTCCAGCGCATTTTCCCTTGAAACAATATACAAAATTTCATTTAAATCCGTTCTATAGTTTTCTCAGAAAAACGAGACAGACAGAAAGACAGACAGAGTTACTTTCGAATTTATAATATTATATATATATATATATATATATATTATATAATATATAAGTATGGATTATACATATATTTTTACGGTCTTATTCATAAAAAAACCCTAAAATGGCCTAAACGTTCAATTAAGTTAAAACGTTTGCTAACGCTAAAATACTGATTTCAAAATGCATTATTCATAAACGCAATTTAGGCCTTTTTTTTTTTTAACGAGGGGAAATGCCTATCGCATTTCCTGACGCTCGGGGGAGCGTCGGGGGTATGTGGGGCTCGCACCCACTAAAACCCCTCGGCGGCCGTCTTGGCGCTTTTGGGAAGAACCCCGGGAACCACACATTATAGCGTCCGAAGTCTTCCCACGCTCAGCTACTATTAGCTTCATGCTCGGGGAGGGCATATTGTTCCCTCCCCGGCTCGCCTTTGGAGCTGCGGCGGCACAGTGCCACAAGTTGTGCCGCCGCCCATCTCAGGGCCGTTTGATGAGTGTGTCGGGCCCCCGCCCTTCACACCCACGACCCCAAAGACCCCTTTTAGTCGCCTCTTACGACAGGCAGGGCATACCGTAGACCTATTCTTACGCCCGGACCTACAGGGCTTACGCAATTTAGGCCTGCTATAACTACATGAGGCCAATAGTAGTTTTTTGCATTTTCAGGTTGTCGCACCAAAAAATGACTATTTTTGGAGCCTTTGCCCAGCAGTGGCGCACCAAATTCTAGAGGAAAAAAAAACTTGTTATGATTGATTGACTCAGTCAGCTAAGGTGACTGATGTTTTTTTGTTTTGTTCAGGCATTACATACCTAGGTAGTTACCGAGGTATTGTTTATTAAAATTATTTAACTTTATTTACATAAGTAGGTATTATACTTCGTTTAGTATTTTGAGGGCATTTAGCAAGTTTGCAAAATGGAAAAGCAAAAGACATTACGCGCTGCGCTGGCCCGGCACTGGACACGGCCTGATCTAAGGAGAATCATCCCTAAGAGGCAAGTAAGTAACAACAAAAATATTTCCCGTGCGAACAAAACTTTATTTTACAATACGTTTTATAACTGTTTCAGATCACATCCAAGCCCAGAAAACTGCACAACTTTCGTCGGAGCGACCTGAAAAAAGGAACAAAATCAATATAATTGGTATAGGTATATGAGTTAAGAAAATATTTATAAATTGAAAATAAATATTTTATGATCAATGTGTTTTTCTTTCTCATCATAAATAAGTTGTGCTTAAGGCCTAAACTGACGCGCCGTTCCTAGCCTTTTCACCAAAGATGACAGCACTTCCACAAAATTACGGTTTTTATTTTTTTGTGGCTTTATTACAGCAGTTCAAAGGACTGAAATGCGGTTCGCTAAAACTTCAATATCGTAGAAATGAATTATAACGCTTGAAATTGATATTGCTTCGCTGGATTTTGAGAATAAATATAACCCCCGAAAAATTTCTAACCTCATTCTTGGAAAACAAACGTATGTGTGCGTTTATTGCGCTTTCACATATTCATGATTTTCGTAGAATCTTCCATTGCACCATTGGCCTGATGGTTGGGACAGTGGCTCATCATATCGTAGGTCGGCGGTTCGAATCCCCTGACTTTTATTTTTCGTGAGATTGTAAATTTTTATTTTACCTTCAAATTGACTTCATTTTTTTTTAGCTGTGAAGATTTATTGATTTCGGACAAAAAATTCACAAAACAATGCATAAAAGCAATGTTATTCCTAAAGCTTCTTCCTAGGTCTCATAGAAAGGTCTAATTATGTGTCGAACATTTGTATGCAAAATACGCGATAACCATTATAAATTGATATACTTCAAAAAGAAGTGAGAAAATCAGCGTTGCCTAGCAACCATTTTCGTTTGATATTGCAAAACACTGAAGTCGATTGAAGTTGAAATGTAGATTCACATCAAACAAGCCAATGCAATGCAACCCAATGCTCATTCTTTCACCACTTTATTAAATTATTTTAGTGTAAAGTAAATAGACGTAAGTAAAGTATTATTTCGTTGTTCTGTCTGCGTTCGATAAAATATCTTTTTAATGCTCGCTCGCTCGATGTAAAAGACGATAATCAGAATGAGAATCTTTATTTGTTACCATACAGTGTGGGGTGTGTGTGGTCTGGTATGCTATTTGCTAGCTCTTTGTTCGTTTGGTGTAAATGCACCCTAGCCACCTAGGCTAGCGATCCTGGTATGGAGCGGGCGGATGCAGATTTCGAGTTCATTGAAACAAATGACGATTTTGGTCGACCGCGACTGCCATTCGAGAATCAGTCAAAGAGACTAAGTAATACATAGCATTTTGCTACATAGTTAGATTATAGCGTACGGTACGTGACGCGTGACGCCCGACTCTGGCTGCAGAGTACTAATAAAACCACAGAACAAGAGAATACAATAGAAATAGCATCATGAGCTTTTAGTACTGAAACCAGTGTGTCCAAACTCACACATATAAACCAAACGCTCACTATGAAATCCAAGCTACCATTGGTGATTAACGACAAAGCCGAAAAGATCTACATCACAAAACTTTGAAGTAGACTATGAACCTTTTTTACAAATAAACAAAGATCAAAATCTAATAACAATTATGAAATACTTAAGATAATGATGACATACATATGATAAAAGAATTAAATTAGGTTTTTTCAAAGACATGGTAGAAAGCTATACATCCTCTTTGCTTTAAAATCCTCATACATTGTTCCTAGTTTTACTATTCGACGCTAGATGGAACTACAGCTTTTGTACTACCGCTACTAAACACTAGATGGCTACGTCGAAAAATGAAAAACTAAGCTAGGGATGTACATATTGCGGGAGAAAGTTTGTCGATGAGAAAAACCTATCGATATACAACTTTCTTTCATATGGCTACAGTTAACAATTACTTTTTTTTACGAAAATCTATGTGTATTCTACGCAAACGGCCTTCTTTGTGATTGGCGATGTATTGGTATTATCATATGAAAAAACCAGTCGCTCATAGAACAAAGTTTATTTTAGTGTACAGTTTAATTTTTATTTATTTCCAATGTCGTTTTGTATTCAACAGATTCAGAAATAAAAATGTGTTTAGTTATAAAATTGTATATACCTACAGTACTGCAAAAGTTATAATGCGCATAGAAATCTTCGTCACTGTTCGACAACGGTCGTATTCCCAAGCGACGGAAGACGATATGTATTTAAGGAGGTTAAGTGCATTTTCTGCATGCGTAATTTAGTAGAATTATGATTTTTGTGAAATCGACAATTAGCGAATCTGCATGCGTATTATTAATTTTGGAGTAAGTACTGTACTTTAAATGAAGCTTTATTTTAACCAAAGTAAACAATTTAGGTGGATGGGTAGATAGACCAATAAAACAATATGGGTTTTATATTTATATTATTTTATCTTATTTAATATCGAAGTACTTGCTTATTTATTACTCTTAACCAATCTTGTTTTTTTTAATACATAATATTTAGCATTTTTTCTTCTCTAGGTATTGTTTATTGAAACTCCTCTTAGCTTAAGAAGCTTTCATGATGGCTCCATCTTCAAGTTTATGCTTAAGTGTATTAGGTTCTGAGCTTGGCCCAAGGTGATCCAGTAACACAGGCTGTAAATAAATGAAAAGAAAAATAAAATATAGCACACTATAAGAGACTTGTCTTTATACAATACTAGTCGACCCGGCAAACTTCGTACCGCGTAACCTATTATTAGAACGTGCATGTTTTATACTTATAAACCTTCCTCTTGAATCACTCTATCTATTAAAAAAATCCGCATTAAAATCCGCTGTATTTTTTAAGATTTAAACATACCTAAGGACTGATGCGGAAAGTGACTTTATTTTTTACATATTACAACATTATTGTAATATGATGATGATGCTAATATAATTTCATTCATACGCAAGAGTCTAAGTTGAAAGATTCATATAATGTCATTCGTATTCAAGAATTCAACTTTAAAGTAAATCAAATTTTAAACCGAAAAAGAGGTAGAAGTTTTTAAGTCGAAGCGAATACCTTTTTTTTTCACTGAAAATTATTATTATCGATAGATTTTTATCATAGAAAATTATCGATAGATTTTCATCATGTTGAGCAATCTCTAACTGATTTCCATTATACTGTTGTCAAAATGTTCTAGAAAAAGTCATGAGTCTAATACCATAGATAAAGAAGAACGTAAGAAGGTACAGTCACAGTCACAGGCTTCAATGAAAATTCAATTTTACTGCTCCGTAATTAGGGTGTTTTCATTTTCTCACTTATGGTTTTGTTTTCTTGTTCATGTATAATTTCAAATTTATTTAAAAATACAGTGAAATATTACTTACCGATGTAATGATACGGCATAATTAGTACTTTTAAGTCCCCAACTTTAATTTTTGCATTCCAACACAGCACAATATGGTATTTTAGTGGGTTTTTTTTCATATTATTTCTGGTGGTTTGTTTACAAGAAGCATAAAGCAACTGAGCTTATCAAATCTGTCAAAAACTACGCATAGGCACTGCAGAGCTAATGATAGGCACGCGGGCTCCGCCTACTCGCGATTTCTATTTAGAGAGAGAGAGCATCTTCCTTGTTCTGTGGTCTCCATACATTTTCCCGCATTTAAATGTCAAAAGCGATTAAAAGTGACAGTTAAATTCGACATTCGACTGGCCCCTTGTCACGTTGGTAATACAGCATAAACTCGGTTAAACGTGGGTCCGGCTCTTAATCTGGTGCCTTTGCCTAACCCTTCGGGGAATAAAAAGGCGTGAGATTATTTTATTTTTATATTGCGTTATTGTTTTAGTGTTATTTTAATTTATCGTATAATAAATACGCAATTACGAAACGAAAAAGGTGAAAAATATTGATACCGCCATCTAGCAATCCAATCTGTGAAGGAAATGAACGTAGTCTATAGGTACAGCCAATTCTTATGTAGCATTTTCTTATATTTCTACATAACACTAATATACTAAAAAAGTAAAATATCTGTACCCACAAAAAACTAATTAGGAAGATTTAGGAACAAAACTAGGATACATTTTGAAACATTTTATGAATTCAATTGAAATCCTTACAGATATCGTATTGCAAGTCTTTTGGATAAATAATAATAATCGACGTAAGTTACTTTTTAAACATTATTAATATGTAAGTACAAATTATTTAATAATAGGTCATCATCATCATCATCATTTCAGCCGTAGGACGTCCACTGCTGGACATAGGCCTCCCTCAAGGCTCTCCATCTGTACCGATCGCAGGTGGCCTGCATCCAGCGTGGACCCGCAGCCTTGTGCAGATCATCCGTCCATCTGGTCGGTGGACGTCCTACGCTGCGCTTGCCGATCCGTGGTCTCCACTCGAGAACTTTTCGGCCCCAGCGGCCATCTGTTCTGCGGGCTATATGACCTGCCCATTGCCACTTCAACGAGCTTATCCGCTTGGCTATCTATATATATAAAATCCAAATACCACTGATCTACTCACTTACTCACTCATCATCGCCCAGCCGAAACCGCTGAAGATAGAAAGATGAAATTTGGACAGTAGCTTTCTTACGTGACGTAGGCACCCACTAAGACGGGATTTTGGGATAACATAACCGGGACGCCGTATACAGGGTGTAACAATTTGTATGAAACTCCTAAACTGCTGGGTTTAGAAAGTTGAAATTTACACTGTATATTGTCATTGCATTACAAACATCATAAATGGTTTTAGTTTTTTTATATCTTGCTTGCCCCTGAGTTCTTATACAGGATGAAATATGATTTTTGCTAAAATCTAAACTAATTACACTAGAGACTTGAAATTTTCAAAATAAGGTCCTTTTTATATAAAAACATGAAATATAATATCAAAACTGCGTTTATTAGTCCTGTAAGCCATGATACAGGGTGTTAAAGTTTGTATGAAAAACCGAAACCGCTCCTTATTTTGCTAAATTGAAATGGGTGATGTTTCTAGGTTATAAGGGACGCTATTACATAAAAAACATCGATTTTGAAATCCAAGATGGCGGAAATAAATTTGTATTAAAAATCGATATGGGTGGCGTTTTCTTGGTTTTTGGGGGCGCTGATTGCGAAATAATTTATGGGTGTGCGAATTCTGGGTGCCTACGTCTCACAAAGACGGGATATGGGAATAACTTCACTGAGCCGCCGTATACAGGATGTAACAGTTTGCATCAGACTCTAAACTGCTGCAATTAGAAAGTTGAAATTTACGCTGAAGATTCTCTTTACATTACAAACCTCATAGATGGTTATTTTTATTGCCCCTGAGTTCAGGGTAAAACAGGTTTTTTTGCTAAAATCTAAAGTAATGACACTATCTTAAAATTTTCAAAATAAGCTCCTCATAATACTTAAACATCAAATATGATATTTTTACTGCGTTAATTAGTCCTGGAGTCCTTGATACAACATGTATGGCGAACATTAGGTTTCCTTATAAAGTAATATGGTAGGATTGGTAGGTGTTTTCAAAGTTTTTGCGGGTGCTGATACAGAGTGTAACAGTTTGTATGAAAAAAAGTGATGTTAGTAAACTGGATAAGAGTCGCGAAAGAAAGGTAATTATGGCAACCTGTAGGAGAGGCAAATTTACAGCAATGAACGACAATCAGTTGGGACGACGCTGATGATGATTCTGAGTAGAACTAATTAGGGTACAATAGAACTGGATTTTTAGTGAAGCCTCAGAGCTTAGCCTCAGAGATGAAGCATAGGTTAGTTTGTTTAAGCAATACAGGGTGACATTAATGAAGGATATCCTGAAATGGAAAAGGGAACAATGAGTATTTAAGTTTTCAGCCCAAACATCTCAAGATAGAAACGTAAGGAATATAAGTCTAGCAAAGACATGAATTCGTGAAGATACTACGGGAACTGGAAAAACAGAATTTTACTGTTGTAAAGGCAAACTGCTTTTTTATGATTTCTTTAGGGCTTTGGTGCGATTACAAATGATTTCCCTATATTTCTAAGAAACAAATTACCCAGTTATTTACTTTTATTATAAAAAGCGCTTGCGAAGCTGCGGGCGGAAAGCTAGTGTTATCAATATATATAAAACTCTTCCGTTACTGACTGACTGACTGACTGACAGACAACGCAGAGCCGAAACTACTGGGCGTAGCGGGCTGAAATTTATCATGTAGGTTCCTTAGGGAGTGTAGGTGAGCACTAAGAAAGGATTTCCCGAAATTCCCACGGGAACGGGAAAAAACGGGATTTTTGTGTTTATGAGAAATCTGCGCGGGAAATACCGCGGGGCAGCCTCTAGTATATTAATAATAGGTATGTAAATTTAATGAACAAATTTTATGCCAATAATTTACACGTTTTTACATTTGATGTCATATTGACTAAAAAAGTATAAAAAATAAACATGCGGTCAATTTTAAAATATTGCAATGGCAATACCTATACAAGACAAGTAAAACAATAGGTTAGTACATTTAGGATTACAATGCACGGCAACAGCAGCAGCTGTTGCGAGCTCGTCTCGTCGGGCGTCGACCTTTGGCAGATTTTCTGTTGATTTAGAGTGGTTTTCAGAGAAGAATGGCAACAGTGCGCAAACATATTCTTAATAGAGTAGCCGAGTCAGTCGGACGGTTTAAAGGTCACGGGTTCAATTCCAGCCTGGGCAATTTTTTTAGTTTTTTATAATTTTTTTATTTGTATTATTCTTGTTTTAGTGTATTTAATTTATCATAAGATTAATACGCAAGTACGAAAATTATAACTCATTATAGTAAATATGTGTAGCCCTCTGCCGTCAAGATCGGAAAACTTGTGTGTGTATACACGCACACAAATGTAAAAAGTACGAAATTTGATTGCTGAAATTACGAGTTTACAGTGAAAATAAATAAGTTTCCTTTGTTTGCCACTTTTAATCACATTTCACAATCACATGGGAGTTTCGTCTTTGTTATTGTTTACTAGTCGACCCGGCGAACTTTATACTGCCTAACCTTTTAATATTTTGTGCATGTATTATACTTATAAACCTTTCTCTTAGATCACTCTATCTATTAAAAAAAACCGCATCAAAATTCGTTGCGAAGTTTTAGGGTGCTTCCTCAAGAAGCGATATCGCTCGCTCGATAAAAGTTCGACAGCCAATATGAATCGCTCGTACAACCGAATGATGCAATTCTGTATCGTCGCGATATCGAGCCCAGTCCCGTATCTAGGGGGGGCTGGGCAGGCCCGTGCCCCGGGCGCCAAGATCAGGGGGGCGCCAAATTCACACTACAGACGAAACAAATCATGTGTTTGATGTGTGACATCAACGACCGCTCTAGCGAAGCGTAAGGTTAGCGCTCCAGCGCGACGCTATAGCGCCGTCTTTTTGACAATCCTGGGTGACAAAGCATTTGAGTGAATTCTCAGCGAAATCCATCGAGTCAAAGAATATATTATCCTGGCCCGTTTCTTGGCACTAATGGATGGTCTGACATGACTGTTTTGACATATAAATGCGGAAAAATGTATTGAGATGATGTCAAAAGAGGTAAAAAGTGACAGAAAAAATCGACAAATGGTCGGTCATGCTACAGCCGCTGATAGGTGAAATTATACACATAAAAAAGGTAAAATTTAATATAACTGGGCAGGGGGGGCGCCATTTTTCAGTTTTGCACGCCTAAAAAAAAATGGAGATCCGGGGCTGTATGTATCGAGCGCGCTGTTTGTCAGACGAAGACGTCAACAAAAACACTTTTGGGTACCTACATCCATACATAGAAAAAAAACCTAGACACAACATATAGATAGAAAAAAATATATTTTTACCTTTGCATCGAATAGGCTTCAAAACTACTGAACCGATTTGAAAAATTATTTGACTGTTGGGAAGCTACATATTACTTTTTTTTTAAATGTGCTATACTAGCGCCACTTTGATAAATAATTAATATCTTATAAACCATGGCCGAAATAAAAAATATGCGTCTTTGACTCCCTAGATAATCTTGGAAATGATCTTAGAAATATTATTTTTTTTGCCTAAAGTGGCTACTTTAGTTTCATTAAATAATAAAACTAAAGTAGCCACTTTAGGCAATAAACGGTTTATTCCTTAGATTATGAACCTGAAAGCTACACAACAGGACCTTAAAAACCTCTTAGCCAAGGAGGCCTTAGGAGCCAAAGACCCATATTTTGACTTTTGCCATGGTTTAGAAAATATACATTTTTTTCGGAAGTGGCGCTAGTTTCGCACCGTGTAAGCCCTTAAACTAAAAAAAAATAACCCTAGGTGTAAAAAAATATTCTTACGTATTTTTTACATCGCGTACGCTGCGAAAAGTATTGATCTTAGTTATCGAATGTACTAATACGATATGTAAGAATATGTAAAATAATATAAGATAATGTAAGATAGGATATGGTAAAATAAGGTAGATTATGATTATAAAGGCGCAGATGTTTTTAAACATCTTGAACAAATTTTAAAATTGTAATCTGCTCCTCCGTCAATCCAAAACTACATCCAAAATAAACATATTTGTTTACCCGGTAAGTACCACAAAGTTCGAGCAGGAGCAGGCAACTGAAATTGCTTATCGATTTTTGCGTATTTGACGTCGCTTGCAGGTCGAATCGATGTCGAGCGCTCGACCTGCCTTTATACTATTCAATCTGTATCGCGCGTCATGTGAATGTACGTGTGATTCGATATCGAGCAGTCGTGTGATCGATATCGTTCGCTCAGGAGGACACACACGCGATTCTCCATATTATTTGTTAGGACTGGCGACGTTTTCGATATCGCACCGATATCGCCTATCGACGCAATTCTGTATCGAATCGCTGCATGAGGAAACACGCTTAAAGATTTAAGCATACATAGGGACAGACGCGGGAAGCGACTTTGTTTTATATACTACTAGTCGACCCGGCGAACTTCGTACCGCCTAACCTATTTATATTTTATGCATGTATTATACTTATAAACCTTCCTCTTGAATCACTCTATCTATTGAAAAAAACCGCATCACAATCCGTTGCATATTTTTAAAGATATAAGCATACATAGGGACAGACGCGGGAAACGACTTCATTTTATACTATGTATTGATATTGATGTTTTGATTTCTAACGATTTTGGTTCCTGGCTATTTTAACCGACTGAAACTGATATGAGCGTGTAATGTGGTGTTATTAAAATAAACGACCAAGTGCAACTATGAACATAATTTTTTAAGTTTTTAATTTTGTTAGTATTCTTTGAGAAACAAGAAAAAAATCGTGCAAACATTTAATTTGGATTGATTGATCCGTTTCGGAGATAGTCTTTGACAGACAGTCAGACATATGTACGGACGGACGGAAAATTAATATAAATAAGGTCCTGGGACGAGTACCCGAAACCTTAAAAATGACGCCACACATTATAGTAGAGGAGCCCACGATGCTAAATGGGGATTTACTCGAGCGTCGTAGAGACCTATTGGGTTGCAAAGCTTAGATGATAAGAAGAAAAAAATGTTATATGATATATCCCTTTACATCGGTGGGGGAAGCGGCTTTAGGTTTTTAAATATGTAAAAAAAAACTGTTGCATGGACATCCTCGAGCGCGTCAGATATTGATAGCATCAATGTCCTACGTATTTTTAATAATGTACGTATGTTAATCTGATCATTTGCATGATGCGGGTGGTTGTATGTAAGGGTTGAAAATGAAAAAAAAAAAAAAAATATCGAGCGCGTCAGATTTTCTAAGGGAGTGTTAAGTGCACCAAAAAAAAGCTCTCATTCACTAATCTGACGATTTCGATGGGACGCAAACTCGCGGCCATTTTCATAATGTGCAAAAAAAAAGCGCGTCAGATTAAGATATATATGGTTTATCTTTATGTTCTAAACGTACTGTCTCATAATCTGACGATTATCTATAAGGATTCGCCAAATCTGACAAAAAAAAAATTTGAAAAACGGTTTACCTTACGGTAGGCCATCCCTGCAACTTCCCGCTAATTCCATTCCAGCGGCGGTAACATGACGGACAATTTGTCGTATCTATCTGTCACTTTTGTCGATCATCTCCATACATTTTCCCGCATTGAAATGTCAAAAGCGATTAAAGTGACAGTTAGATTCGACAAATAGTCCGTCATGCTGCGGAGGCAGCAGTGGTAACATGACGAAATTTTGTAGACTTTGTCGTATCTATCTGTCACTTTTGTCGATCGTCTCCATACATTTTCCCGCATTGAAATGTCAAAAGCGATTAAAAGTGACAGAAAGATTCGACAAATGGTCCGTCATGCTGCGGGGGCTGGGCGGTTAAAATTGTGCTTATGACATTTTTGAGCCCAAAATATAATTTATGTGATATTTTGAGCTCGCTGAGTTCAAAGAAATAATATTTCTATGCATTTGAGCTCTCCCAGCTCAAAAGTCTGAAAGAAGTTTCATTTTTTTTAATTATTGAACTTAATTAATTGAAAAGCTCAAGAAATAGCATGCAAATAAATAAGTGAATGCTTTTTTAGTAGAATACAATTATTGGATAGCTTAAGTATTGCATTGCATGGTATTGTAATTTTTCAATTTAATAATTATTCTGTATTCTATTTAAACTAATCCTTTACAAATATCTAAATCTACATGCAATATCAATTTGTAAGTTTTAATTTAAATCTGTAAACTATATTTTATAGTAAATTAAATTATTATTATTTTTATTATTATATTGTATTTATATGCTTGTGAATGTCTATAGAAAGCAAAAATAAGGGGCTGCGGGAAGGTTTGGGCCTGTTTTTGGGTGGAAATGCCTCGCCTCAAATGAGGAGTCCTCGTGAGGACCTCATTTAGCCAAATGAGTTCCTCACGAGTCCTCAATTTAAATTAGTGAGTAACCCATCACTATTATGATCAGATGTGATGGCGTCATGGCAGCAGAAACCAGAGTTGGAGTGGAGATGGAGTGACAGAGTAATAGATAGAGAAAGAGTGAGAGAGTAATAGAAACGTGGAGAATGAAATGTAGGCATCACGCAGCACATTTAACTTCATCGACGAATTTTTGTTATTTCGGCTTGCGGAAATCGTCAGATTATATATTTTTCTTTATTCTTCAATTATTTCCTTCAAAATAAAAAAAAATTTAGCTACGCTCGAGAATGTCGAGATAACGTTTTTTTTACAACTTTGTTGCCCTCCCCTTTCTTTACGTCACTCTCAAATTGTCAGATTAGTGGAATATACACATTTTAGGATGTAATTAACTCACCCTTCTTTAATCTGACGCGCTCGAGAATTTCTGATGGTCAATTTTTTTTTACTAATCTGATCCTGAATCCTTCGCGGGCGGCCTTATTTAAGGGGCTCATGTTTTGTGGAGGTACTTAACCGGGTACAAGGTATCCTCCTGTATATTAATCTGCCGCGCTTTCGTAAGTCCCGAAATCCCCTCTTGGGCTCCCCTACCATTATGACTGTTCCGTCCGCCCATTTCGATGCTCAGCCCTAAATCAGCAGTAGAGCGGGAGTTTGCTTTGCTGCATCCCGCAAATTTCCGCGCCGCCCCGCGGCCCGGAGCAACCGGCTCTTTGCCCGCTTCGCTTTGCGCGCCGCCGCCGCCGCGTTCGGGCACCGGGAAAGGGACTCAGGCGCTCAGTGCAGGTGGGCTCGTTCGGAAGAGAGAAGAGAGATTATAGACTTAGGGCCGGCGCACATTGGTAAGGCGTAGCGCGGATAATTTTTCACTAGTAAACTTTTATCGACTTTGTTGTCTTTAAATTTATAATAATCGCGTTTCTGCACGCTACGGTGTACGGTATTGTGTTATTTTTTTACGTATATTATGCACATTTCAAAGACGAAAAAGCCGATATTATTATTACATTGTTTGTCAGTGAAAAGTATTCGGCGCTGCGCTTCGCCATATGTGCACCGGACCTTATTTTTACCAAACGAAAAAATTGGAAATGAGCCATTAAATACACGTTTGTGTCCGTACGAGTACTTATTGATACGCCAATGAGTCAAATTTTTGCTTTCAGTACGAGGCCATAGCGGCCCACTGGTGACCTCTACCTACAATTTAATTTTTATATTTCCTAGTGCCGGTGAACTGACTTTTGTTTTAGTTACGGCCCGTCATTCTTGGCACTTTTTACGCTGCACTGCTTTATAATAAGTATTTTTCTAGGTTCGACCACTTTCGAATTACAAACACTCTTTATTATTTACTGCATTGCATAGGAGACAAGAGTTTCGTAAGTAACCAAATCACCTCTCACTGTTCACCTACTCACCTTCGAAATATACCGACCGACCTATCTTTTATTTCTCATACGAACGACCTTGAATAGCTCGGCGAGCCAAGGTCGCAAGTCCAAACTTTTGCGGAATTTTCCGCTCACGCTAGACAACGACATTGAAAATCAATTTATTCAGTTACGCCATCTATTGAAATAATGGAAAAAAACTCGTTACCTTGCTCGGCCTCGCTAAGGCTCTGGCTATTCGGGCAATGTAAACTCGGGCAATGTATGCGAGATCTAGCGGCGGAGAAAGGAATCTAAAATAACCCGAACGACAACCTGAGTTAGGCCGAAAAGAAAACGTAGTATGCCGCGAGGCCTCTGTACTGGTTAAGTATTATATACTCTGTGGTATGGGGAAGGGTTCACCTTAACCCTTCCGCTCAACAAAGTAGTGTCGCAAGTAGGTAGATATGTCAAAATTTTCCCAAATTTTCACCAATTTTCAAAATGGCGGCATAGGTACCCGATACCCGCAAATTTTTTTTGTTAACATTTATTAATTTTTTGGGTTATTATTGATTCAGTGATTGATTGTCAATCCATTCAATCATTCATAGTCGACACATTTGTCAAACATTAGGCAAACATTGATTCAGCCAAAAAATAAAAAGAGTAAAAAAAAAGTTGCGCGGCGCTCCGCTCGTGACCGGTACCGGACCAGATCTGTACCGAGTTGATTCCACGCCCGTTATAACTTATCGGTACAGATCTGTACCGAGTTGAGCGGAACGAACGTATTCAGATGAATACAAATAATTAAATTGGGCCTTCTTAATTGAGTAAGTACCTGTATTCTGGTTATCAAAGACAAACATCCCATAGCCATGAGCGTTGCTAAAATAGTGTTATTCAGGTATTCAAAATGTAAAAAAGTATACACAATACATACTTCACGATATCCCCAACACCCTGCAATGATTTGTCACACACAATCCCTTGTGTCAAATTGCAAAACTTCCTGTACGAAAAAAGATGATGTCCGTTTATTGTAGAGTGTTCGTACTTTATCGCGCAAAGAAATCAGATCGTAATGTACATTATATTCTTTTCGAAGTCCAGCCCCCGCAGCACGTCGGACTATTTGTCGAATCTAACTGTCACTTTTAATCGCTTTTGACATTTCGATGCGGGAAAATGTATGGAGATGATCGACAAAAGTGACAGATAAATACGACAAATTCGACAAATTGTCCGTCATGCTGCGGGTGCAGGAAGTGCGGAGGGTTTTTGGTTTCCAACTAGCTCGCTAACATCCAAAGCTATATATCTTCTTTATTTTCAAAATTCACTTCACATCATTCACGACACATCCTTGCGACCTCGCGACAAAATAACAAAAACAGCTGATCAGCAGGCGCCATCTTGGCAAAAATCTGTGTGTTAGTGCGTTAAAGTAGGGTCGGGCCGGGCCTACTTTAACTTACGGAGGCATTATAATGACGTTTTAGTGCTAATGAGCGTTTATGAATCCAACTTTTTTGACAACACGCCATTTTAGGCTAAACGTGTGGTTTAAGGCCATGTTAATTTTTTTATGAATAAGACGGTTATAATATAAATAACACAACGAACATGAAAAAACATAAAAAACCGTAAAAAAAAAATTAGACCTCAGTTTTTTTTTATATTTTTCCTATACCTATCTAGAATGAGACCTTCTCTTCCGGGTTTCTTTTGGTGGTGCACCAACTAAAGATGCACACTGTATTTTAACGAATAATTGACATGTTGTTAGCATACCTATGCGGGCACCCCTTGCATATTTTCTGATCTGAGTAAGTTCCGCCCATGGTTTTCGCCATCAACTGCTCTTGGCCCAAGGTCTTCAATGCCTCGTCTAACGATTCTACTAGTGACATGAAGAACTCAACTGCATCTTGTTGTTCCCGCAAATTCACTGGCTCTCCTTGTAACCTGAGATTACAAAATAAAACACCACTTAAAAATTATTATCTGAAACTAGCTGACCCGGCAAACTCCGTATCGCCTTAGATTATAAGTTAACACGATTATTATTATACTACCTACCCACTAAAAACCTGGCTGTATGGACTTTGTTATTTTGACCGCCCAGAAAATTTTAAAAACAACGTTAAATCAATCTTTTGATTGTCAGGAAAATGGATACAACAGTATTGGAACAATGTCAACCAATTGTATGGGAAATTATAATTGTCGTTTTTACAAACTTCCTCGCAATTTTTCCATTATTTCTCACCTTCCTTCCCTGGACTAAAATAAACATTTCAAGGCCAAAAATCAGCTCAATCTACTCGGCCGTGTTTGTAAGGAGCAGTCAATCAGAATTCGTATGGAATGTAGAAATGTCGACTTTACTTACTTGAAATGAGTCCAAAGACCTCTCGGTACATAATACTGCAGCTTGCTGTAGTTCAAGTGAGCGAATATAGCTTGAACCTGCTTCAATATTGTGATGTTGTAGTCCGTACTATTCTAAAGAAAAAGAAATATTACCAAAATATATGTTTAATAAAAAATTAACGATGATAACTGACTAGCAAGCCAAAATACAGCCCCTCACCGCTTACAGGCTTAAAATTAAATAGTAAAGTGATTCCTCAATTGATGCAACACTTACCTCTGTGTTGTTTTCCGTAATCATATGGTGTTCGAGATCACCAGAGAAATCTTCATTTGGATCTGTAGCAGCACCTGCAAAATATAATTATAAAACAAATTATCGTTGAAAATAAGTTATGCTAAACAATGTTGAAATAACTCAAATTTAAAAACCCCTTGACCCAGTAAGACTTAAGTAGAACGAGAGCTAATCATCTTAAAAATATCATGGTTACCTTAACATATACTTTCAATACCATTGAAGTAACACTGTACCAAATTTTTAGTTGATAGGACAAATGGAAGGTGGTTAGATCCTCTCATCCATTATTCAAGAGCTGCTCATCTTCAAACGGCTGATCAGGCAATGGTTACCTTACCATATACTTTCAACATCATAGATGTAACATGGTACCAAATTTCAACTCGATCGGACATAAGGAAGCTAGTTAGATCCTCTCATCCATTATTCAAGAGCTGATCATCTTCAAACGGCAGATCATTTCATGGTTACCTTACCAAATACTTTCTATATCATAGATGTAACATGGTATCAAGTTTCAACTCGATCGGACATAAGGAAGCTAGTTAGATCCTCTCATCCATTATTCAAGAGCTGATCATCTTCAAACAGCAAATCAGGTCATGGTTACCTTACCAAATTCTTTCTATATCATAGAAGTAACATGGTACCAAATTTCAACTCGATCGGACATAAGGAAGCTAGTTAGATCCTCTCATCCATTATTCAAGATCTGATCATCTTCAAACGGCAGATCAGGTCATGGTTACCTTACCAAATTCTTTCTATATCATAGATGTAACATGGTACCAAATTTCAACTCGATCGGACATAAGGAAGCTAGTTAGATCCTCTCATCCATTATTCAAGAGCTGATCATCTTCAAACGGCAGGTCAGGTCATGGTTACCTTACCAAATACTTTCTATATCATAGATGTAACATGGTACCAAATTTCAACTCGATCGGACATAAGGAAGCTAGTTAGATCCTCTCATCCATTATTCAACAGCTGATCATCTTCAAACGGCAGATCAGGTCATGGTTACCTTACCAAATTCTTTCTATATCATAGATGTAACATGGTACCAAATTTCAAATCGATCGGACATAGGGAAGCTAGTTAGATCCTCTCATCCATTATTCAAGAGCTGATCATCTTCAAACCGCTGATCAGATCTTCATCAGACATGGCTAAGAACACTCGGCCTGAAATTATCTATGATACAAAAAAAACTAAACGAAAATCGGTTCAGCCGTTTGGGCTCTACGATGCCACAGACAGATAGACAGACAGACAGACAGACAGACAGACAGACAGACAGACAGACAGATACACACGTTAAAATTATAACACCCCTCTCTGAATATAGTTGAATAGTAACCTTGTACGATGAGCAGCGCGTCCCGCACAGCGCGCACGCAGAACAGCTGCTGTATGACAGAGTTCATGTAGCACGTGGCACCCGCGTTCTTGAGCCCCACCAGCCCGGCCGCCGGCCGCGGGCCCACGCACGGCACGTACTCCCATTCCGCTAGCGCCATTGATTTCTCTATAAAGGCACAAAATTCACTTAAGATATAACTCAAATTAAAAAACTCCCGACCTAGTCAGACCCCTCATAAACTTAACTAGAACTAGAGCTAATCATCTTCAAGAGATCACGGTTGCCTTACCATATACTTTCAATGTCATTGAAGTAACATGGTACCAAATTTCAAATCGATAGGACATATGTAAGGTTTTAGGACCCTCATCTACTATTTAAGAGCTCATCATGTTTATTCGGCAGATCAGGTTATGGTTACCTTACCATATGCTTTTAATATCATTGAAGTAACACGGTACGAAATCTCAAATCGATAGGACATTATGAAAGGTTGTTAGATTCCCTCATCCACTATTCAGAGCTGATCATTTTCAAACAGCAGATCAGGTTATGGTTACCTTACCATATACTTTCAATATCATTGAAGTATCACGGTACCAAATTTCAAATCGATAAGATATATAGAAGATAGTTAAATCCCCTCATCCACTATTTAAGAGCTGATCATCTCCAAACGGCAGATCAGGTCATGGTTACCTTACCATATACTTTCAATATTATTGAAGTAACATGGTACCAAATTTCAAATCTATCGGACATAAAGAAGCTAGTTAGATCCCCTCATCACCTAGAAAAGAGCTGATGATATTCAAACCGCTGATCAAGATGTTCATGAGACATGGCTAAGAACACTCGGTCTGAAATTATCTATGATACAAAAAAAAAAGTAAATACAAATCGGTTCAGCTGTTTGGGCTCTACGATGCCACAGACAGATACGCAGATACACAGACATACAGACACACAGACAGATACACACGTTGAAATTATAACACCCCTCTATTTTTTCGTAGGGGGTTACTAAAATCCGCTGTAAGCCGTCACTTCGCATCTGTCACATTGGTAGATTTTCATTAGACTTCCCTGAATTTGAAAAATATGCCAGGCCAAAAAGGTTTGTTTGTTTACACCTGTCAAAAATTATAGCTGTCACGCTGTCAGTAATTCCCCGAAACAAAAAATTGGGTCACCTTGCTTGCATCTGGCCTTTAGCGATCAACTCGATTTTGTACAGTGGCGGTCCAGGTCGCCGTAACACTTACGGTTTTTCTGTATTGCAAAATAGATCTTGTTCTTTGCCAATACAGTCTAGGGCTGACGAAACCACAGACAAATCTGTTACGGCCTCCTAGACCGCCACTATACCTCTTCTTGTCCTTTCGATCTTTTGTTAGAAATTTTATTGCTTTGCCAGCGAGCCTTTGAAAAATCATTTTGTAAATGGGTCTCAGGCTGTTTTCATTGTGTCACGCTGAACTGATGAAATCATCGACGCTGTCAGCTACGTAAAAACGCATCCCAGCTTCCTAGAATATCTATCAACGCTGACGGTCAGAAAGTCGTAGGCGTGACACTGAAACCATCCTCGAGTGTATGTCTGCTACTACTCAGCATGCATGGTATCTTACCGCTATAAAACATGGTGGTAAGTAGAGCGGCGAGCGCGGCCATGTTGGGCACGCAGCCGTGCACGAGCGCCAGCAGCAGGTCGCAGGCGGCGGCGGCGGCGCCCGCCGAGCGGCACAGCGGCGCCGGGGGCTCCTCCGTGCTCCGTGCGCCGCCCGCGCCGCCCGGGCTGCCGTCCCCGCCGCACCACGCCCACGAGTACGGCCAAAGGAACTCCGTCGTTATTTCCTGGAAAAACACACGCTAGACTTAAATCCATAAAAAAAAACGTGTCGTGGGACACGCCATAGGAACGAAGGCAGACGCTGTAACGCTTTTGTGTTTCACTTCAGCCGCAACGTTGCACTTTTTCTTGGGGAGGTCCCCACCGCAGGCCGAGATAAGGAACTTGGTTGGAAGAAGTTTGAATTGCCAATTATCCAAATTTGTGTTAATAAATGAGCCAAAAAGCCCAATAGTTTTGGTAAGTAGAGTCTGCTAACTGTCTGATTATAATGATAACTAGCTTTTGCCTGCGGCTCCGCCTACTAATATACTACCTGAAAATTTTTATCACTTCGATCCAAATAACAAGTTGGTTTTTGTTAAAGAAGTATTTTATTGTAGCCCAGTTACAGCTTTATAAATTATCTCTTACCTTTATAAGTCCGGAGTCCTTATGGTCAGGATGCGCACCGTATTGGTACTTGACTTGTGAAGGCACATGAGCGAATAGTTCTTTGGTTAGATTTAAATGTCCTTCTAGCAGCGTGTCGTCTATAGATTCCGGGTTTGCTTTAACCGAACGAAGCCATGCCACCTGAAAGGTAACCTTATATTGAAAGAACCGATTGTAGATTTTTATTATTTTTTGTTTTGTTCTAGAGTATTATGTTATGTAACTTGATATTTTTTAACCCCCGACGAAGGAATTCAGAGACGGGTGTTATAATTTTAACGTGTGTATCTGTCTGTCTGTGTATCTGTCTGTGGCATCGTAGAGCCCAAACGGCTGAACGGATTTTCGTTTAGTTTTTTTTTGTATCATAGATAATTTCGGGCCGAGTGTTCTTAGCCATGTCTGATGAAGATCTGATCAGCGGTTTGAAGATGATCAGCTCTTGAATAATGGATGAGAGGATCTAACTAGCTTCCTTACGTCCGATCTATTTGAAATTTGGTACCATGTTACATCTCATCATCATCATTTCAGCCGTAGGACGTCCACTGCTGGACATAGGCCTCCCTCAAGGCTCTCCATCTGTACCGATCGCAGGTGGCCTGCATCCATCGTGGACCCGCAGCCTTGCGCAGATCATCCGTCCATCCGGTCGGTGGACGTCCTACGCTGCGCTTGCCGATCCGTGGTCTCCACTCGAGAACTTTTCGGCCCCAGCGGCCATCTGTTCTGCGGGCTATATGACCTGCCCATTGCCACTTCAACGAGCTTATCCGCTTGGCTATGTCGGTGACCCTGGTTTCTCTGCGTATGTCCTCATTTCTGATTCGATCCCGCAGAGAAATCCCGAGCATAGCCCGCTCCATGGCTCGTTGAGCTACTCGGAGCCTGTTCATAAGCCCTATAGTGAAGCACCACGTTTCAGAACCGTATGTCATCACTGGCAGCACTCATTGGTTAAATACCTTCGTCTTCAGGCACTGAGGAATATTGGACGAAAAACGTTGCGTAGTTTCCCGAACGCCGCCCATCCGAGCTGGATTCGGCGATTGACCTCCTTCTCGAAGTTGGACCTACCTTACTGGATGGTTTGTCCTAGGTATACGTACTCGTCGACAACTTCGAGAACCGAGTTCCCAACCATAACTGGGGTAGGCAGAACATGGACATTAGACATGACCTTCGTCTTGTCCATGTTCATTTTAAGGCCACCTGTTGGGAGATTCGGTTGAGGCCTTCGAGCATCGTGCTGAGTTCCTCCATCGACCTTGCCATGACTACGATGTCGACGGCAAACCGAAGGTGAGTGATGTATTCGCCGTTAATATTGATGCCCTGCCCTTTCCATTCTAGAAGTTTGAAGGCGTCTTCTAGAGTGGCGGTGAACAGTTTCGGAGATATAACATCTCCCTGCCTCACGCCTCTGTTCAAGGGAATAGCCTTCGAATTCTGTTCCTGTACTCGGACAGACATGGTGGCGTTGCTATACAAACACTTCAGCACTTCGATGTACCGATAGTCAATCCGGCATCGTTGGAGAGACTCTAGCACCGCCCATGTTTCGACCGAATCAAAGGCCTTCTCATAGTCCACAAACGCTAGACATAGCGGCAAGTTATACTCTTCGGTCTTCTGTATAACTTGCCGCAGCGTATGTATGTGGTCTATGGTACTAAAGCCTTTTCGGAAGCCGGCTTGTTCGGGAGGCTGGAAGTCATCAAACCTTCGTTCGAGACGATTGGCGATGATCCTGGAAAACAGCTTATAAACATGGCTCAAAAGCGAGATGGGCCTATAATTCTTCAAAAGGGTTTTATCGCCCTTCTTAAAGAAAAGCACCACCTCACTTTTGTTCCATGCTTCAGGCGTGGTCCCTTCGAGTAGGACAGAATTAAAGAGCCTCTGAAGGACTTTGAGTACCGGTGTTCCACCCGCTTTCAGAAGCTCTGACGTGATTCCATCCTCACCCGGTGCCTTGTTGTTTTTAAGCAGTTTCAGGGACATCCTTATCTCGTACAGGCTGATGTCCGGGATATCTTCGGTATAGTGTCGGGTTAGTTTGGCTCTAGGGTCGTTGGCCGCACTAGTAACAGGCTTAGTGACCGAATCGTATAGCTGTCCGTAGAACTTCTCGATTTCCCTCAAAATTTCCGCTTTCGTCGACGCTATACTGCCGTCATCCCTCTTCAGCTTAGTCATTTGGCTTTGCCCAACAGACATATCTCTTGCGAACACTTTGGAGCCTTTATTTCGCTCTTTCGTATCCTTAATACGCGCAGTATTAAAGACACGGATATCGTGTCGCAAGGCCTTCGAGATCTGTCTATTGATCCGCCTATATGACGCAGCATCATCGGGAGACTGCAGTCTAAGCAAGCGTCGTTCAGCCATAAGTTTGAGGGTGTCTTCAGAGAGTTTCTGAGTTCTAGCGGTACGGCGAGTCCTAAAGAATTTAGATCCGACCGTATGGACAGTTTTTACGAACCTGTTATTGATCTCGTCCACTGATGCGTCGTCTAGACAATCAAAGCGATTAGAGAGCTCGAGTTGAAAGCTCTCGGGGTTTTCGATCTGAGCGAGGGTAGGACGGAGCGTAGACTTCATCAGGCGGTACCGTTCAAGTTTAACGTTCACATTCAATGTGCCTCTCACTATTCGGTGATCACTGCCGGTTTTTACCCTATGAATCACGGAGACATCATTGAATATACGTCTCTTGTCGGTCAAGATGAAGTCTATCTCGTTCCTAGAACCACCAGGGCTCATCTAGGTCCATTTCCTATGAGGCGGCTTCTGGAAGAAAGAATTCATCATGAAGAGTCCTTCTTTCTCCATGAAATCGGCCAGCCTCTGACCTCTAGGGTTCCGTTGCCCATAACCGAAGTTCCCCACTCTCAACTCATGCTCGCTTCTCTTGCCTAGTTTCGCATTGAAGTCCCCCATAACAACATTGAAGTGAGTTTTATGCGTATGTATGGCCCGACTAATGTCCTCATACATAGACTCTACTTCGTCATCTGAGTGTGTCGAGGTCGGTGCATAGACCTGAACGACATTCAGCAAATATCTTTTAGATATTCTGAGTGTTAGGTATGCGACCCTGCTCGACACACTGTCGATGGTAATAATGTTGCTAACGAGGGACCTGTGGACGAGAAACCCGACACCACCTTGGGACAGTTGGTCGCCCTCCCGGTGGAAGAGCAGGTTACCCGATTTCAGGGTTATCGTGTCCTGTCCCTGTCAACGGACTACTGATAGCCCTAGAATTTCCCACCGTAACCTGCTCATTTCCTCTTCCAGCGCAACAATCATATCGTCAGTCCTCAAAGTGCGGACGTTGTGTGTTGCCAGGGCCAGTTGTCGTTTAAAGGGGTGGTAGCCGACCGTCCGGGGATTCTTAGCACCCCTTGCCCCGCCGTTACCGTAACCGCTACCGTGGTCAGGAATAGCGGGGCTGCCGGGGACTAGGGCCTGTGTACATGCTGACTATTCATGAGGGGGGGGGGGGGGGGGTTGCCATACTCGCCACGCTTGGCAGGCGGGTTGGCGAGCGCAGTATGGTGTTGTATAACCCAGAAGAAGCTGCTGCCCGTCTTCTGGTGCTGTCCCTCAGCCGGGTCCTACGGCTCCCACGGGAGGAGAGGGGAGGGCGACATTCTAACGCCGGCGCCCGCGGCAGTCTAACGCCGGCGCCCGCGGCAGTAACCATGACCTGATCTTCCGTTTGAAGATGATCAGCTCTTGAATAATGGATGAGAGGATCTAACTAGCTTCCTTATGTCCGATCGATTTAAAATTTGGTACCATGTTACATCTATGATATAGAAAGTATTTGTTAAGGTAACCATGACCTGATCTGCCGTTTGAAGATGATCAGCTCTTGAATAATGGATGAGAGGATCTAACTAGCTTCCTTATGTCCGATCGAGTTGAAATTTGGTACCATGTTACATCTATGATGTTGAAAGTATATGTTAAGGTAACCATGACCTGATCTGCCGTTTGAAGATGATCAGCTCTTGAATAATGGATGAGAGGATCTAACTAGCTTCCTTTTGTCCGATCGATTTGAAAGTTGGTACCATGTTACATCTATGTTATAGAAAGTACTTGGTAAGGTAACCATGACCTGATCTGCCGTTTGAAGATGATCAGCTCTTGAATAATGGATGAGAGGATCTAACTAGCTTCCTTATGTCCGATCGATTTGAAATTTGGTAACATGTTACATCTATGATATAGAAAGTATTTGTTAAGGTAACCATGACCTGATCTTCCGTTTGAAGATGATCAGCTCTTGAATAATGGATTAGAGGATCTAAGTAGCTTCCATATGTCCTATTGAGTTTAAATTTCGTACAGAGTTACGTCAATGATATTGTAAGCATATGTTAAGGTAACCATGACCTGATCTTCCGTTTGAAGATGATCAGCTCTTGAATAATGGATGAGAGGATCTAACTAGCTTCCTTATGTTTATGTCCGATCGAGTTGAAATTTGGTACGGTGTTACTTCAATAATATTGAAAGTATATGTTAAGGTAACCATGCTCTTTATAAGATGATTAGCTCTAGTTCTAGTTAAGTTGATGAGGGGTCTGACTGGGTCGGGGGTTTTTAAATTTGAGTTATTCCGACTAAAGCTGCATTTCAATCTACCGGCCGGATCGCGTAAAGCCAAAATCTGTATACTATTCAACACCTAAATGTGTTGACCTCACACATATATTGTCTCTCATTTGCCGAAAAATGTGAGGACACAATCTGTTTTGGCTCAACACCCTATATTAACAGTTTTTACGCATATGATTGTGTTAGCATTGCATTTTGGGACAGTTGACCTGTAATTATCGAATAATATTGAATATTTAGTAGAGTTTAGTTTATTTCTTGATTAGTGTGTTTTTAAAACAATAAAGAAATCATTCAATAATTTCATTAAGTAATTAAATATCGTTGGTTATTATTATTAAATCATAATAAATATGAAGTTGACTGACTTAGAATAATTATTGTTATATAAAAGAGAATTAAATTCAAAAGTAGTAAACTAGTTTTTTGTTAATTTGTTTCCAAATAGTCAACGTTTTAAACGGTAAGTTAAGTAAGTATATGTATTAAAAAAATATCTTTTTTTTTTAAACAGAACCGCCTTTAATAAACTGACACATACCTACTTAAATCGAGAATAAAATAAGATGTTCAAGAATAAGAAGTAGGTTTTTCGAATAAATAAGTATTAAAATCTTCTCCTAAATATAACCAATACACCATCTTTTCTGAAAACCGCATCAAGATCGCTTTAGCCAAACTCAAGATACGTATAAGAAACACAAGATATCATACGGACAAACATACATACAGGTCAAACTTAGAAACTCCTTTCTTGCAGTCGTTTAAAAAAAAAAACTTTTGGCTTTTCGTATTACTTTTCATTACCTATAACTCTTCAATAATGTTAAATTAATTAGTATAATTTAGTCTACAATATATTTAATAAAACTAAATAAGCGTTTCAAGTAGTTTCAACGGTGTTGGCGCGTAACATACTTTGGCCTTTCAAAAAAGCTTTAGATACTAATTTTAGGAGACACGTTCTGTTGCGGCTCAACTCATACAGCGTTGGGCCATACACAGATTGTGGCTTTACGCGGCCGGATCAGCTGCCAAAACAAATGCCAGTCTTAAACAAAGACGTATGTATTTTCGTTTGAGAATTGTAAAATTCTATTCCGTCTGATGGCGAACCGGGAGATGTAGAGACAGCTTAAGCATCCACGAAAGCTAGGCACTGCAGATAAATAGATCAGTCAAAATGTCTTTCATAAAATCAGTAAGGTAGATGTCGTCTCTTGCCTGCACGGCGAGGTCCTGCAGCGTGCGCGGCGTGGGCCCGGCGATCGCGACCAGGCGGCACACGAGCTGCAGGAACTGCTGCGCGTGGCGCGCGTGCCGCTGCAGCCGCGCGCCGCCCGCCGCGCCGCCCAGCGCCGCCAGCGCGCCGCGCGCGCCCCCGCCTCCACCCCACGCGCACATGCACAGCACTTGCTCCGCGCACGACACGCGGACCTGTCGAGACACTACTGATGAACTACATGAACTAGCTGGTGCCCGCGACGTCGTCTGCCCAGGATGTCTGCGTCTGTTTGGCCTGGCATATTTTTCAAATTCAGGGAAGTCTAATGAAAATCAACCAATGTGACAGATGCGACGTGACAGCTAACAAAGGCTTTCATTTATTGGAAAGGTTTGCTATGACTGAATTTGTGAGGTTGTGATACCAGCTAAAAAAAAAAATTAAGTGCAAAATTATAATTTATCAATCAATTGTTCGGGATATTGAAATAAATGTTATTTTTGTATTCCAATATAACCTAATAACAATAATAGTATATTATAAGACATTAAATTCATACCGTCTTATTCATAAAAAAATAACGCGGCCTTAAACCACACGTTTAGCCTAAAATGGCGTGATGTCAAAAAAGTTGGATTCATAAACGCTCATTAGCACAAAAACGTCGTTATAATGCCTCCGTAACTTAAAGTAGGTCCGACCCTACTTTAACGCACTAAAACACTGATCTTTGCCAAGATGGCGCCTGCTGATCAGCTGTTTTTGTTGTTTTGTCGCGAGGGGGTGTCGTGAACGATGTAAAAGTGAATTTCGAAAATGCAAGCGCTGGTAGCTATAGAAGCTTTGGATGTTAGCGAGCTAGTCGGAAACCAAAACCCTCCGCGACTTCGAAAATAATAATATGATAATGTACAACCAAATAAAGTTCGAAAGCTAAATACTGCTACGATAAACGGACATCATCTTTTTTTCGTTAAGGTTGCAACTTGACACAGGGAGTCGTGACAAATCACCAGCATTGCAGGTGTTGGGGATGTCGTGAAGTATGTATGTATACTTTTTTACTTATTGAATAGGTACCTGAATAACACTATTAAAGCAACGCTCATGGCTATGGGATATTTGTCTTTGATATCCAGAATACAGATAGGTAAGTACTCAATTTAGAATGCAGAATTCAATATTTGTAAGTATTCATCTGAATACTAAAGCACAACTTATTTAAGATGAGAAAGAAGAACACATTAATCTTCAAATATTTATTTTAAAATTTTAAAAGTTTATTTAATTTAATATACCGAAATGTACTATTATTATATTGATTTTGTTCCTTTTTTCAGGTGCCGAAAAGTTTTGCAGTTTCCTGGGCTTGAAAGTGATCTGAAACAGTTATAAAACGTATTGTAAAATAAAGTTTTTTTTGCACGGAAAATAATTATTATATTTTGTTGTTACTTGCCTCTTACGGATAATCCGTGACTAGTGCCGGCCCAGCGCAGCACACGTAATTTCTTTTGCTTTTCCATTTTGCAAACTTGCAATGCTCCTCAAAATACTAAACGAAGACAGGTAGGTAGGTACATTAAATTTTAATAAGCAAAACCTCGTTACCATCTTGGTACATAGTACATACACAAAGTGTCCTGAACCTTGCTTGAACAAATCAAATCATCTTCAGTCACCTCAATTGATTCAATCAATCATACCAATTTTAATTTCCTCTAGAATTTGGTGTGCCAACTGCTGGGCAAAGGCCTCGAAAATAAACAACTTTTTTTTTTGTCTAAGATTGATAGTGGATTGACCTCACAGAACAAGAGAATACAATAGAAATAGCATCATGAGCTTTTAGTACTGAAACCAGTGTGTCCAAACTCACATATATAAACCAAACGCTCACTATGAAATCCAAGCTACCATTGGTGATTAACGACAAATCCGAAAAGATCTACATCACAAACCTTGAACCTTTTTTCAAATAAACAAAGATCAAAATCAAATAACAATTATGAAATACCTAAGATAATGATGACATACATATGATAAAAGAATGAAATTAGGTTTTTCCAAAGACATGGTAGAAAGCTATACATCCTCTTTGCTTTAAAATCCTCACGCATTGTTCTTAGTTTTACTATTCGACGCTAGATGGAACTACACCTTTTGTACTAACGCTACTAAACACTAGCCCTCTTATTCATAAAAAGTTAAAGAGCATTTTAGTTATTGGACGTATGTCAATTTAGACTGGTTGTCACGTATTTAACATACAACAGACCAGAGAAGTAGACCTCCATTAAAGCTACTTAAAATGTGCTGTATCTTTATGAATAAGACGGTAGGTGGCTACGTCGAAAAATGAAAAACTAAGCTAGGGATGTACATATTGCGGGAGAAAGTTTGTCGATGAGAAAAATCTATCGATATACAACTTTCTTTCATATGGCTTCAGTTAACAATTACTTTTTTTTACGAAAATCTATGTGTATTCTACGCAAACGGCCTTCTTGGTGATTGGCGATGTATTGGTATAATCATATGAAAAAACCAGTCGCTCATAGAACAAAGTTTATTTTAGTGTACAGTTTAATTTTTATTTATTTCCAATGTCGTTTTTTATTCAACAGTTATGCTTCGCATAAATAGACATTCAGAAATAAAAATGTGTTTAGTTATAACATTGTTTATACCTACAGTACTGCCAATAAAACAAGATGGGTCTTATATTTATATTATTTTATCTTATTTAATATTGAAGTACTTGCTTATTTATTACTTGCCTTAAACTCTTAACTAATCTTGTTTTTTTTAATACATAATATTTAGCATTTTTTCTTCTCTAGGTACTGTTTATTGAAACTCCTCTTAGCTTAAGAAGCTTTCATGATGGCTCCATCTTCAAGTTTATGCTTAAGTGTATTAGGTTCTGAGCTTGGCCCAAGGTGATCCAGTAACACAGGCTGTAAATAAATGAAAAGAAAAATAAAATATAGCACACTATAAGAGTGACAACTTGTCTTTATACAATACTAGTCGACCCGGCAAACTTCGTACCGCCTAACCTATTATTAGAACGTGCATGTTTTCTACTTATAAACCTTCCTCTTGAATCACTCTATCTATTAAAAAAAACCGCATTAAAATCCGTATTTTTAAAGATTTAAACATACCTAAGGACTGATGCGGAAAGCGACTTTATTTTTTACATATTACAACATTATTGTAATATGATGATGATGCTAATATAATTTCATTCATACGCAAGAGTCTAAGTTAAAAGATTCATATAATTTCATTCATATTCAAGAATTTAACTTTAAAGTAAATCACATTTTAAACCACAAAAAAGGTAGAGGTTTTGAAGTCGAAGCGAATACCTTTTTTTTTTCACTGAAAATTATTATTATCGATAGATTTTTATCATAGAAAATTATCGAAAGATTTTCATCATGTTGATCATCATCTCTAACTGATTTCCATTATACTGTTGTCAACATGTTCTAGAAAAAGTCATGAGTCTAATACCATAGATAAAGAAGAACGCTAAGAAGGTACAGTCACAGTCACAGGCTTCAATGAAAATTCAATTTTACTGCTCCGTAATTAGGGTGTTTTCATTTTCTCACTTATGGTTTTGTTTTCTTGTTCATGTATAATTTCAAATTTATTTAAAAATACAGTGAAATATTACTTACCGATGTAATGATACGGCATAATTAGTACTTTTATGTCCCCAACTTTAATTTTAGCATTCCAACACAGCACAATATGGCATTTTAGTGGTTTTTTTTTTTCATAATTTTTTGGTGGTTTGTCTACAAGAAGCATTAAGCAACTGAGCTTATCAAATCTGTCAAAAACTACGCATAAGCACTGCAGAGCTAATGATAGGCACGCGAGCTCCGCCTACTCGCGATTTTTATTTAGAGAGAGAGAGCATCTTCCTTGTTCTGTGATTGACCTGGTGAATTCTGGTGCGACAACCTGAAAATGCAAAAACCTACTATTGGCCTCATGTAGTTATAGCAGGCCTAAATTGCGTTTATGAATAATGCATTTTGAAATCAGTATTTTAGCGTTAGCAAACGTTTTAACTAAATTGAACGTTAAGGCCATTTTGGGGGTTTTTTATGAATAAGACGGTTAGTTTGTAGTAGTCAAGTAAAGATTATACATACAACCAACAAATGAGTTCGAATTCGTTAGTTGATATACTTAAAGATTAATTTTTGTTTTCGTAATAGTTTATCAGAGCAAATGTATATTATAGGTATTAATCCAGGCAAAACATATTTAATTAGGCATCCTATTATCTTTTTAACTCTTGTAGGTATTTTTTTTTCGCTTTTCGTCCAAATTAAATAATTGACTATAGACCCGCTCGTGCCTGACTCGTGTAATGTTTTTACTTTATGTCATGACCAACAGTGCTAAACGTAAGGTCGAGGTAGATGGGCAAGAAATAAGCTATGTCGACGAGTACACTTATCTGGGCAAGATAGTCTCCTTCAATAATAGGCAAGATAAAGAAATCGATCGGCGAATCGAAAACGCCTGGAGGAGCTTCTGGTCCATGAAGGAGCTAATGAAGAGTAAATTACCGATTACCCTGAAGCGCAAGCTCGTCGACATGTGCATTCTGCCCATCCTAACATACGGGGCCCAGACCTGGTCATTAGTGTAATAAACTAGCTGACCCGGAAAACTCCGTATCGCCTTAAAATATAGTTGACACGTTAATTATTATTCTGCCCACTAAAAACTTAGCTGTATGGACTTTGTTACTTTGCGAGTCTTAATAACAGCGATATCGGCAATAGAGAACAATTCAACTCCCTGAAGTCGGCCGCCAGCCTATCTAGTATGACGTCAACACCGGTGCAACTTCACTCGCTCTCGTACTCGGATCTCTCTTTTAGCTAGGCGTGTCTTAAGCAACTTAAAATATTTAATAAATATTCGTATGAAATACATGTGATAGGTTAAGTCGAATAAAACCAAATTAAAAAGTATAACTGCAGCTCTTCATATTCTACAATACCTGGGAGGGCCAAGTCACCGGGTAAACAAACGTCAAATCAATCAATCAATCAATCTTTGACATGAAAGAAAATGGCCGTGACAGTAATGTAACATTTTGTATGCAATAATAAACTGTCTAAAAGAAAATGAACAGTAGAACATCTTCGTACAAACGGTCGAAACGCGAGTAAGTACTTACGCGCACGAATCTCACCATACCTCGGCCTACCACCAGTCGCGCGTGCTGCGCAGTTACGTGCGGTCGATGCTAGTCGCTCCCGCAAATTTATTGCGCGCGCATTTATATTGCCTTATTTTGTTCATACTCTCCAAGTTAAAAATATGTTTATTTTATTAGGTACTGTATAACCGAACATAGAACTACTGAAATCACCTATAAAATAGTTTAAAAATTGGGTTTGGTTGTTTTAAGCTTAAATGCGGAAATGTTTTAAAGGAAAAATATACAAAACGTCAATTTCACAAGCGAGCACATAATACATTTATTATCAAATTATAAGCCAAGCAACAATAGTGACAGTCAGTAGGCAGCCCTATCGCGCGCCTTTCTACTAGTCGGGCACGAGCGGGTGCTAGGTAATTATTTCAAGGACTCTGCCGAGACATCTCACTGTTCTTATCTACATTGTGTTTTTCATCTTCTATGCAAATTTCCAATATTTTCTCAACTTTTGAACCCTTGCTGGACTACTACGAACACTTCAAAACCAAAATCAACTAAATCGGCCCGGCCGTTCTCGATTTTTTGCGAGACTAACGAACCATGATTCATTTTTATATATATAGAAGAAGAAGATAGAAGATATACGGCGCGCGTAATAAATGCGGGAGCGACACGCATCAACCACATGTAACTCCGTAGCACGCGAGACTGATGGTAAGCCGAGGTATCACGTCCCCGAGGTCACACTTCCGGTTTTTCTGTATTGCAAAATTGCTCTTGTTCTTTGGCAATACAGTCTAGGGCTGACGAAACCATAGACAAATCTGTTACGGCCTCCTAGACCGCCACTGTACTGCGCAGAATAAGCGATAGAGGCACGATCGGCCCAAGCTGTGGCTTGTGACTGTTACTGACTGACTGACAGACAACGTAGAGCCAAAACTAATGGGCGTAGCGGGCTGAAATTTTGCAAGTAAGTTACTTGGGAAGTGTAGGGGCGTACTAAGGAAATTCCCATGAGAATTGGTAAAAACGGGATTTTTGTGTTTATGAGAAAGCGCGGGTGAACCGCGGGGCAGCCTCTTAGTTTATAACATACAAGCTTTCCCGGCTTACTTCGTTACGCCATATAATATAAGATACTACAAAAGACTTGGCTCTATAGACTATGTTCTTTTGACTGCCCAGAATGGCCGAATAAAAAACCAACAACAACCACCCACCTGTCAAAATATGTAAACAACGGAAAAAATATTGCACCTTGGGTTACATTATTTGAGTTTAGGTAAGGATCCCTAATTTTTTGAAAATCTAATACAGCCTATAACACTCGGGGTTAATGTAGCTTCCTACCAGTGAAAGAATTTTTCAAATCGGTTCAGTATTTCCGGAGCCTATTCGTTACATACAAACAAACAACCAAACAAACAAACAAATTTTTCCTCTTTATAATATTGGTATAGATATAAGTATATATTCGACGTTGTCAAGTAAAAGTATCGTCCGTAAACGGACTTTACAGACGACCAATTATTTATAGATTTATTTTACTCACTTGAGCATTTGGACAGTCGATCATCAGGTACGAAGCAGTCTCCTGCCACCACGACTCCAGAAGCAACGAGTCCAAGTGACCGCCGCCGAGCGCCATACAAATAGTCACCACCTCCATGCATTCTCGTACCACTAAAAAAAAGAAGATTATAATAATATGAAATGGGAAGGACATCGTCACAAAGTGAACAGGTAAGAGTAAGAGTTCCAAGTGGAGAGTATTGTTTTGTCATTTGTGAAAACTTATAATTGGGTCTCAGTCGTCACTTTTTGTATCGTAGCCTTTAGTTTTTAACCCCCGAACGAAAAATTCAGAGAGGGGTGTTATAATTTTAACGTGTCTGTCTGTCTGTCTGTGTATCTGTCTGTGGCATCGTAGAGCCCAAACGGCTGAACCGATTTTCCTTTAGTTTTTTTTGTATCATAGATAATTTCAGGCCGAGTGTTCTTAGCCATATCTGATGAAGATCTGATCAGCGGTTTGAAGATGATCAGCTCTTGAATAATGGATGAGAGGATCTAACTACTATCCTATCCCTATGTCCGATCGATTTAAAATTTGGTACCATGTTACATCTATGATATAGAAAGTATTTGGTAAGGTAACCATGACCTGATCTGCCGTTTGAAGATGATCAGCTCTTGAATAATGGATGAGAGGATCTAACTAGCTTCCTTATGTCCGATCGAGTTAGAATTTGGTACCATGTTACATGTATGATATAGACAAAATTTGGTAAGGTAACCATGACCTGATCTGCCGTTTGAAGATGATCAGCTCTTGAATAATGGATGAGAGGATCTAACTAGCTTCCTTATGTCCGATCGAGTTGAAATTTGGTACCATGTTGCATCTATGATATAGAAAGTATTTGGTAAGGTAACCATGACCTGATCTGCCGTTTGAAGATGATCAGCTCTTGAATAATGGATGAGAGGATCTAACTAGCTTCCTTATGTCCGATCGAGTTGAAATTTGGTACCATGTTGCATCTATGATATAGAAAGTATTTGGTAAGGTAACCATGACCTGATCTGCCGTTTGAAGATGCTCAGCTCTTGAATAATGGATGAGAGGATCTAACTAGCTTCCTATGTCCGATCGAGTTGAAATTTGGTACCATGTTACATCTATGATATAGAAAGTATTTGGTAAGGTAACAATGACCTGATCTGCCGTTTGAAGATGATCAGCTCTTGAATAATGGATGAGAGGATCTAACTAGCTTCCTTATGTCTGATCGATTTGAAATTTGGTACCATGTTACATCTATGATATAGTAAGTATATGGTAAGGTAACCATTACCTGATCAGCCGTTTGAAGATAATCAGCTCTTGAATAATGGATGAGAGGATCTAACTAGCTTCCTTAGGTCCGATCGAGTTGAAATTTGGTACCATGTTACATCTATGATATTAAAAGTGTATGTTAAGGTAACCATGACCTGATCTGCCGTTTGAAGATGATCAGCTCTTGAATAATGGATGAGAGGATCTAACCACCTTCCATTTGACCTATCAATTAAAAAATCGGTACAGTGATACTTCAATGATATTGAAAGTATATGTTAAGGTAACCATGATATTTTTAAGATGATTAGCTCTCGTTCTACTTAAGTTGATGAGGGGTCTGACTGGGTCCGGGGTTTTAAATTTTTAAATTTGAGTTTTTCATCAATACATAGTATAAAACAAAGTCGCTTCCCGCGTCTGTCCCTATGTATGCTTATATATTAAATACTATGCAACGGATTTTGATGCGGTTTTTTTTTATAGGATAGAGTGATTCAAGAGGAAGGTTTATGCGTATAATTCATGCACAACATAGTAATAGGAAAGGCGGTACGAAGTTCGCCGGGTCGACTAGTGTATAAATAAATGAATAGTGCATGAAAGTGTACATAAACGTACGCGTGACGTCATCAGGATGCACCATGCCGCTCGCCTCGGCCGGCTGCGCGGCGGAGTAGGCGAGCGCGTAGAGCGCGCGCACCGTGGCCAGCGTGGGCACGCGCCACCACACCAGCGACGACACGGAGTCGCTCTCCTCCGCCCCGCTCACTACCTGTCAGTTGTAACTCGGGATTAATAAAGTTGGCTAGGTAAACAACAACTTTTTTTTAGGCGGTGAAACTCTTGACGAGTACCCTGCAGCCCCGGGGGGAGCCGCAGGGTTATGTGGGGTTCGCACCCACTAAAACCCCGCCGGTGTCCATCTAGGCTGTTAGCAAGGGGGTCACGGGAGAGCTTTCGATCTTTATATTCAACTACGCGACCCCCTCCAGCATTGGCTTTTTTCGACCTCATCTCGGGGGGACATAGTCATCGTCCCCCCGGAGCGTGGATGTCTTTACCAACGCTCGGCGACGAAATCGGGACACCGCGTTCCATCGCCCTTCTCGGGGACGTTATTATGACTACACGAGGCCCCTGGCCCTGCCTCGTACACCCAACGACCCCGGGGTCCCCTTTTAGTTGCCTCTTACGACAGGCAGGAGATACCTCAGTCCTATTCTTTGGCCCGGTACTGCAGGGCGTAGGCTAACAAGCACCTTGCAAGCATTCAGCTCTAGGCTCTAGCCATAGTCTAATTAAAATAACAGGTCTTCTCTTCCGAAAGTTTCATAAGTCTACGTCTCAAACATAACGTGTCGCATCCTTGTCTCACGCGTGTAAATTGTTGCTTCCTTCTCGCTCAGCTCAGCATAATGAACTAGGCTTGTGCCAGTCATTTTGGTCGGAAGAGGCGGAGTATATTATAGGTAACTAGAGGCTGCCCCGCGGTATCACCCGCGCAGATTTCTTTAAAACACAAAAAACTCGTTTTCTCCCGTTCCCGTGGGAATTTCGGGAAATGATTCCTTAGTGCTCCCCTACACTCCCCAAGGATCCTACGTGCAAAATTTCAGTCCGCTACGTCCAGTAGTTTCGGCTCTGCGTTGTCTGTCAGTCAGTCAGTCAGTCAGTCAGTCAGTCAGTCAGTCAGTCAGTCAGTAACGGAAGAGTTTTATATTATTGACTAGAGGCTGCCCCGCGGTTTACTCGCGCAGATTTCTCATAAAAACAAAAATCCCGTTTTTTCCCGTTCCCATAGGAATTTTGGGAAATCCTTTCTTAGTGCTCACCTACACTCCCTAAGGAACCTACATGCAAAATTTCAGCCCGCTACGCCCAGTGGTTTCGGCTCTGCGTTGTCTGTCAGTCAGACAGTAAGTCAGTCAGTCAGTCAGTCAGTCAGTCAGTAACGGAAGAGTTTTATATATATTGATGACTCTAGCTTAGTAACGTATTTTTGAAATAACAATGATCTCTTTTTTTGTATCGGTAGTATTTGCTCACCTGTTCCGCAAGCGTGTTAGCCAGTTTTTCAGAGATAGCTTTTACAATTAGTTCACAGCTGTGATTAGGTACAGTCTGTAGTGCTTCTCTTAGAATAGACACGTCCATTCTGTGAAAAAAATCACGCATGAGCACCTAGAAGCATCCTTTATATATAGATTGTTACTTTATTCTGTGTCTCAATTGCCTTCTCTTACCTTAGATCTTTGTCAACGCTGGTATCCGATCCGTCCGGCGCCAGCATCTCGAACAAGTGACCTAAAGTGTTCAGCGTCAACTTTGCTAGCCGGACTAGAGCTAAATAGCCAACTCTGTAAAAAAAAATATTTCATAATTCCTCAATCAGATAAAAAAATAGAATATACAATTGCTAAAAAAAACGTAGTTCGATGTAGAATTAAGGTAAAAAATAATAAGGATAACACCAAAATACCTTCTTGTGTGAGAAGCGGCGCCCTGCAAGAACTCCTTGTCCGATAAGCACTGCACTAAAAGCGGAGCCTTCTTTACACAAGCCAGTTGGAAAGTGCAGTTCCTGTCGAGCCGCGCGTCAGAGGCCGGCATTATCATGCTGTGTAGGACCTGCCAACAAGTTTACTCTTGAACAACACTGCTGCTAGATATTCCTAACACTTTTTCCACATCGACGACGGCGCCGGATGAAGCGCCCAGCACCCCCGCGGCGGCAGCGACGGTGGCGAGCGGAACGCCGGCCGCCCGCGCGGGTCCCGCACCGCCCCCCCGTTCCGTAGTTTACTCAGATAGATTAGGATTAGGTGTAGGTAAATTACTTAAATACAATTTAAAGCAAGCAGTATGTAATAATTGCTTTCCTGGTCGTAATTTTAATTATATTACAAATAAACTTTTAGTCAATGATTGGGAAAAAAATGTTACTAAGATTCTTTTACTAGGCGAAAGTTCCAACACGTGTAAGAAGGACATTATAAATTTCTTTAGTTCATTATTATTAAAAATAGAAAATTGCGACATGGGAACAGGGAAAATTATTATTTGTTACTTTCCGTTCTCAAATTATAACTCCGTAGAACTTAATAATAAAATCCATAGCCTAAATATTTTAATGTATAATTTGACTTTTCGTCATAGAGACAAAATATTATTATTTGACATAAATAAATTCATTAGGAACTTTTATATACACGTAGATAAAATATATCTAAAATCTAGTTGTAGGAGACATCTTGCTAGTCTTTTAGCGTACAATATAAGTGACCCAACCACTATTGTGGGTAAGTCGATAGATTTAGTTAAGGACCCGACGGTTAGTAGTAATTCTAACAAACATTTACAAACAAGGAGTTCTTTAAACTCCATAGCCAGACAACAGAGAAGCAGCCTTGTACACTTAGTCTAATTCACCAGAACATAAATCGCTTCTCTGGCAAAATTTTAGAAATTGAAATTTTCCTAGAAGATTTTAAATGTGATATTCTTTGTCTGACAGAAACATGGTTACAACCACACAAAATGAACTTTAGTCTCCTAGATTTTAAAGTAACAAGTGTATTTAACAGGAATCTCTCAAATGGAGGTGGTTGCCTTATATTAACTAGGAATATTAATAAAGTTAAAGAGCGAAAGGACTTTGTCAAACTTTCAGTTGAAAGCACCTGTGAGGTTGCGTGTGCAGAGCTAGACCGCTATATAATTCTATGTGTGTACCGTCCTCCCATTTCTTCCAACTTCGATAATTTTGTAACTGCAATGGAAGACGTACTGGGTAAAGTAAGCTGTTCAAATAAAACAGTAGTCATTTGTGGAGATTTCAATGTTGACTTACTTACAGACACGACCCAAAGGACCACTCTATTAGGCCTATTCCAGTCTTTTAATTTTAAGTTTTTGTTCAACGAACCCACTAGAATAGCGGGTACGTCTGCAACTTGTTTAGATAACATAGCAATGAACGGTAATTACTTCAAAAAATCATTGTTAACTTCTTTAAGGTCAGATCATAAGGGTCTAAATGTTTTATTGTACACAGTTGAACAAGAAAAAGAAAACTCGTTAGTTTATAGGCCAATGAACCAAAGTCGTATGGAAAGATTTTATCATAGTCTTCAGATGCGCCTTGCCTTGCTGAGCTTTGAGGCAGATGATCCCAATACACTATATCAAGAGTTATTTTCCGCGATACGGATTGAATTCGATCTTATATTTAAATTCAAAAAAGTTTGCAGTAATAAAAATTCAAATTTTAGTACTTGGGCGACGCCGGGAATTAGGAAAAGCAGAGATGCCCTATATGAGTTATATGATAGGAAAACTTTTGATCAAGACCCTTCATTTCTTGAACATGTTAGGAGTTATTCTAAATTGTTTAAGATAGTTTGCACCAAAGCTAAATCTATTAATTTAAATAATAAAATTAGAAATTCGAAAAATAAAAGTAAAACTGTCTGGCGTATTATTAATAAAGAAACTGGTAAAGCTAACGGTAAGGAAAGCATTCAAGCTTTAAACTTAAATGGTAAAGTCGTAACAGATAAGTCGGAAATTGCGAATGAATTCGAATCATTCTTTGCTAACATCCCATTTCAAACCACTAAAGACCTTAACGCATCTGCCAGCGCCGCGGAATCTATACTTAAGGAACATGTTGACATCGCCCCGCCTCCACTCACGTTTCGCCATGTTGGACCGCAATGCATTATTAAGATATTTAAGGAACTCAATTTAAAAAAGACAGAAGACTTATGGGGGATATCAATTAAAGTACTTCAACCTGTTATAACACTAATAGCGCCTCATCTAGCATTAATTTTTAACTCTTGTATCGAAAAAGGCATTTTTCCAAATTTATTGAAGTACAGCAAAATCATTCCAATTTTTAAATCTGGAAATACCGAAAACCCCACTGATTATAGACCAATCGCGGTTCTTCCAGCCTTAAGTAAAATATTTGAAAAACTTATTCTTGCACAATTAGCGTCTCACTTCTCAGTCAATAACTTCCTACACAAAAATCAATTTGGTTTTAGGAAAGGGCGGTCTACCTTAGACGCAGGTCACAAACTCATCAGCGATGTCTATGGAGCCTGGGAGGATTCTCACGATGCTATTGGGGTTTTCTGTGACCTCTCGAAGGCTTTTGACTGCGTTGATCATGAGACTTTGCTACTTAAATTACAGCACTATGGCTTAATTGATAAATCACTTGATCTACTTGCCTCTTATCTTACTGATCGCGACCAACGAGTGGACGTGGGTGGTGCGGTGTCTGCAGGTTGTCCTATCAAGATTGGTGTACCTCAGGGATCGATATTGGGGCCTTTCCTATTCCTAGTCTACATAAATGATCTCCCTTACATGTTAGATAAACTTACTGATGTTGTCCTCTTTGCGGACGACACCTCTTTAACATTTAAAATTAAACGAGGTGACTCTCTCAACTTAGATATAAACAAAACATTAGTGGAGATTTCTCAATGGTTTACTTCTAATAATTTACTTTTGAACGCAAAGAAAACTAATTGCATTAAGTTTTCCTTGCCAAATGTGACTGCTTATGATACAGACATACATTTGGACAATAACAAGCTTAATCTGGTAAATCAAACTGTATTCCTTGGTATCACTCTAGATTCGAAACTTCAGTGGGGCCCCCATATCTCAAATCTTGCGGCAAGGCTCAGTTCGGCTGCGTACGCAATCTGGAAAATCAGAAAATTAACTGATGTTTCTACCGCGAGACTTGTGTATTTCAGTTACTTTCATAGCTTAATGACCTATGGCTTGCTTCTATGGGGAAGAGCTGCAGATATTAACGTCATTTTTATACTACAAAAACGTGCAATTAGAAACATTTATCAGCTTAAAGCTCGCGAGTCCCTCAGACAAAAATTCAAAGAAATTGATATTTTGACGCTTCCGTCCCAGTACGTCTTTGAAATTATTATGTATACTCGTAAAAACTTACATATGTTTGATAAAAAATGTGATAAAATTAAAGACCTTAGAACGCGTAGCAAAAACAAACTAAGTATTCCACAGAACAGACTAAAACGGACAAACAAATGCTTTATAGGAAACGAAGTAAGATTTTATAACAAGATCCCAGAAGAGATTTTGATCCTGAATGATAATGAGTTTAAAACTCGTATCAAAAAAGGTTTGATTAAGAAAGCTTATTACAATGTTGATGACTATGAAAACGACAAAGACGCATGGAAGTAGTCTAGCTCTGCTCTGCACGATATTTTCATTATTTCATGTATGTACTTTAAATCTTATTAATTTATGTTCTTTGTACTGTAAATTGAATTGTAATGTCACATATATAAGAACAAAAAAAAAAAAAAAAAAAGAGAGAGAAATTGTAAAGTAGAGTTTGTTACCCCTTTCTTCTCTACGCTGTAAAATCATTGCGAAAGGGAGTAGAATCATTTGACAGAGGAGGGCTCGTTTGGGGGCGTCTCCAGGCGACCATTGTCGTAAGGCAAGGCAAACATTGTTTGCCAGAGCCAATTAGTGGGCACCCTGAACTACCTCGTGTCATGATTTCCGGAATTGTTATTCTGATTATTTAAGTTTTTGTACAACAGCAACACTGTGTTGGCAGCGCTGACGTGTTGGCAACACTGTTGTATTGGTAGCACTGTTGCGTTGGCAGCGCCGACGTTACCTATTTAAGCGGGCAACACTCGGGCGCACGATCATTCCAGACTGAACCACGTTAAGGGGCGAATCTATGCCCAACTGTATATCGGTATTTAAAAGTGTACACCTTATACTTAGTGTGATTTGAAATAAAGTTATAGTAAAAGTTTCTGTTGGAGAATTATTATTATACTTCAGAAGAGGGAGAACCTATGAAGGTATGTAATATTATAAAAAAAAAAAATCCGCTTTCTTATTTGCTCAATTTATCAATTTTATATTTTTGTGTGTGATATTTAGTGAATTTAATTGATCGAGGATATTTCCGTGTGTTTTAATTGAAGCATTATGTAGGTCAATTCAATTCAATTCATTTATTCATTGCAAACATGTACATAATATTTTATTTAATACAGATGTTATGTAAAGTTAGTAAGGTACATGCATCCTGAAAGGTCGGGGCTATGCTCCAAAAGTTGTCGATCATTGTGAGCACTTAATTTTTTTTTTTCTCTTTTCCTTGGTGACACCCTAATGTGAAAAAGTAATTGCATTTGATCAGGGCTACTCTTTGATAGTGCAATGTATTTAAATCATGTGTGTCAGGTATTGTGCATTCGCTTGACCGGGGCTACTCTCTGGTAGCGATAGTATGGACTTTGTCACACTCGAGAACACATTTCCTCGCTTTCCTATCCACCAAAGTTTAACCACAACCAAGAAATATTTTTTGCATTTGATCAGGGCAACTCTCTGATAGTGTGAGATTTTTTTTTGTCAATGGAGTTTGTGAATTTTTGCGTACAGTCACTTGATCGGGGCTACTCTCCGGTAGTGATGTGCACATTAATTTCGCAGACTTAATTCATTACCAGCGGCGAGAATTATTTTACGTTTGGTCAGAGCAACTCTCTGATAATGTGACATATTCTCGTTAGCAAAGTGTGAGACATTGTTTACATTATCTCTTGGTCGAGGCTACCCTTCGGCAGTGATTTTTGAATTAATTTCTCGCACTGGTAACTAAGATTTTACAGATTACCCCCATTTGTGTTTTCTTATTATTTAATTTTAAAAGTTATTTTCTAATGAATTTGGCAATTCATGAATATCACACACATAATTTAGATAAACCTACCCTATTTATATCTATACTTACACTGTGGGTTGTCTAGAAGAAATTGCTTGGTGTGATAAGGGTGCCCATTGTACTCTTTGTCTCCAATTAAACTTTTTGACGTTTGTCTTGTTTTTATTTAACAATTTAAATTCTTACTTATATTATTTTGCCAATTATTTTAAATTTGAAAGGTAAGTTAAAATAAAAATGCAATACGGTTTATGTTCACTTGCTAGGATAAGTGAGTCATGTTTACCCATTTCTGAGTTATGATTACCCACTCCCTAGAAAGTGGGTTAAATTTACTTATTTTTGATATATGTTTTCCCCTACGTGAGTTATGTTTACTCACTAGATTAATGGGTTATGTTTACCCCTACGTGAGTTATGTTTACTCACTAGATTAAAGGGGTTATGTTTACCCCTACGTGAGTTATGTTTACTCACTAGATTAATGGGTTATGTTTACCCCTACGTGAGTTATGTTTACTCACTAGATTAATGGGTTATGTTTACCCCTACGTGAGTTATGTTTACTCACTAGATTAAAGGGGTTATGTTTACCCCTACGTGAGTTATGTTTACTCACTAGATTAAGGGGTTATGTTTACCCCTACGTGAGTTATGTTTACTCACTAGATTAATGGGTTATGTTTACCCCTACGTGAGTTATGTTTACTCACTAGATTAAAGGGGTTATGTTTACCCCTACGTGAGTTATGTTTACTCACTAGATTAATGGGTTATGTTTACCCCTACGTGAGTTATGTTTACTCACTAGATTAATGGGTTATGTTTACCCCTACGTGAGTTATGTTTACTCACTAGATTAAAGGGGTTATGTTTACCCCTACGTGAGTTATGTTTACTACCTAGATGGAGGGTTATATTTACCCCTTTTATGAGTTTTATCTCTAGATAGTGGGTTATGTTTACCCCTACATTAGTTATGTTTACTCACTTGAATAATGGGTTGAGTTTACCCCTACCTGAGTTAACTCTCTAGATGGTGGGTTATGTTTAGCCCTATATTAGTTGTTTACCTATAGATAGTGGGTTATGTTTGCCCTTTACGAGTTATGTTTATTTACAAGATTAATTGGTTAAGTTTACGCCTTAGTAAGTTAAGCTTAAATATATATAGTGGGTTGGACAGATAGTAGGTTATGTTTACTGCTATGTGAGTTATGTTTACTGCTATGTGAGTTATGTTTACTCATAGGCGAAAGCGGGTAGTGTTCATCCGTTAGTAGGAGTCTTTATATTATGAGTTATGTTTACCCCCTAGATTATTATGTTTACTTTTATGTGTTTACTCGCTATGTAAGTGGTTTATATTTACTCTGTTTAGGTTCTTTTAACTGGCAGAGTAGTTTAAATTAGATTAGATTCATTTATTTCACACTATCATATTCATATTTAATACAAAGTTGTATTATAAAATGTCAAAGTATAATGAGATCGTCAAAATATTGAACAAAAATTATAAAAAAATAAATAAATAACTAGTTAGTTAATAATTTAAGTACTGTGTAAACAATGTCAAATTTTTAAATGTATAATTGTATATAAAATGTCAAATACTAAAAATAATTTCAATATACTTAAATTACATATTGTAACCGTCGAGTACTTACATTACACAAATAATGTCAAATGTCAAACAAATTTATAGTTTAAAAAGTCATCTATACAATAATATTCATGTTCCAACAAAATATTTTTCAGTCGGCGACAAAACGCTTCTTCATTGAATTCCGCCTTCAGCTCAGTAGGCAAATAAATGCTCATAATAGTGTGGCCCGATGGCGCTCGGGTTGTGTGTAGCGAACACCGTGCGACGATGAACTGCGGCCAGGCTCCCAGTTCCACGCAGCGCCCGCCCGCCACACTCACGTCGTCGGAATGTACCTATATTTTTCTGACATAAGTAATGATCTCGTAAAGATATACTGAGTACAGGGTCATTACTCGATACTTTTTAAAAAACATCTACATGATTTGCGACTACCCTCTAATGTTCTAATGGCGCGTTTTTGCATTATAAATGCACGATTTGAGTTTGTCGAATTACCCCATAATATGACACCATAGAACAATATGGAATGAAAGTGCGCAAAGTAAGCTTGCCTAAGCACTGAACTGGAAACGAGCGGTTTTAATTTTCGTAGCGCATATGCGGCACTTCCTAATTTATCGCACAGTATATCAATATGTTGTTTCCAATTTAAATTAGAGTCTAGTATGAGACCTAGGAACTTGCACGTTTGGGCTAGAGGGATAGGGCTAATCAGGCATGGTGGCGGTGGTCTTGTAACTCTAGTGCTAAGGATGATAAGATTAGATTTTGAAGGATTAAGGATTAAACCATTTGTTGAATACCATTTATCCAGTTGTGTAAATGTTTTATTGATCTTATCATTTAATTCTCCGTACGAAGGAGCACTCATTATAACCGTTGTGTCATCTGCAAACAAAGCAACTGTTCCATCAGTAACGGCCTGTTCTATATCATTTACAAAGACCAGAAATAGGGTATTTCCAAGAGAGAGCCCTTGTGGAATTTCTATTGTAATATTTCCCGTATTTGACCTTAATCTTCGCCCGTGAGTGACGACTTCTACTGTTTGGTTGCGATTGCAAAGGAATGATTCTTTAAATTGGGAGGCCTTACTTTTCACGCCATATGCCCGTAGCTTTTCAAGTAGAAGATCGTGCTGGACAATATCAAAAGCTTTTGTGAGGTCGCAAAATAAACCTGCCGTTTTATATTTACTATCTATGTTAGATATTATAGAGTCCACCACATGGTGTGCGGCAGTGGTTGTTGATCTATCTTTCCTATACGCATACTGATGCCGTGGTAGTAATTCGTTCCTTTCAGAGAGTTCCTTGTTGCATAAGAGAGGCTGACACTATTGACTCTATTAGTTAGAAATGTTTGGTACAATTGTAATAGGTCTGTGGCTACCGGTTTCAGTTTTTTCGCCTTTTCCTATAGGGCACACACGCGTACTTTTAAGAACATCCGGGTATTTCCCAGTACAAAACATTTCATTTATCAAAATAACAAGGATATGAGCTATTACTGGCCATATCGATAATAATACATTAATTGAGATGTCATACAAATCTAATGCGTTTGGTGATCGAAGCAACTTTTTTTTCTTTCTTTAATACCTTATCAATTATTTTATACTTAAAAGGAGAACCCTTGTCTGTTTAATTGTGTAAAAGTGATTAATAAACATCTTTTATCTTTTATCTTTTTTATCTTTTATCAAGACTGTCACGGGTAATTGTGGGTAATATAAATTCTTCATGTGCATTCCTTTTTAAGAACCTAATTGTACGTTCCTTGTTTACTTGGATATTAAGAGTGGATGTGCAATTTAGGAAATATTCATTAAACCGCTGCGCAATCTTATTAGTAGGAACATGTTGGCCTTTATCAACGAGATGAATTGTGTTTGATCTAGTCTTTTGCGAGATCTCATCATTAATTACCCCAGATCTCTTTAGACGGATATTTAGCACTAGCTATTCTTTTCGTCTATAAAGGTTTTTCTAGCGCGCCTACTGAGTGTCTTAATAAGTTCAGAATACTGCCGAACACAGCTCGCAATCATGTCGTTTTGTGCAAAACTGATGTTTAAGTTGGCAAAAATCATCAAATTTTTGTTGAAAGGTCACCAGGGACTCTAGTCTCTTAAACTTACGATTATACTTCTATTCTTTTATTATTCTACTATTGCTCTATTACGATTGTGTCAAAAATTGCGAGTCTCGTAACTTTGATCGATCATTATGGTATAGAAATAGAATATGAATAGCAAGCTATAGAATAATCTGTGTTTTTTTTTACCTAAATAGTAAATCCTGTTTTATTAGACGAAATTGGAACGGGCGTAGTGCAACTGTCACTTAATATCAATCATTATTGACATATATAATCTCAGTCGAACGTAATCATAACATTATCTTATTATGGAGCAGACTACCCTTTTTTGGTCAATTCCAATCTGTTGCGATACTACTGCTATAGTTATAGCAAAATTGATTACGAGACTACCAAATGTGTATTTTCTTGCGATTAACGTACTGTTTCTACTCTACTTTTATTCGATAGTTACGTTTTGCGCAATGCGACTAAGGGCCCAGTTCATCACTCATCCATGGCGCACTAGTAATTTTTTTAACTAATGTCTATTTTATAGGAAAATGTATATTTAAATAATATGTCAATATAGAAAACAATTTAACAAATTTTATATCAATGTCATAATTATCGTATAAAATCGGATTCCAATTATAATTTGCAAAGTCAGAATAAAAATAATAAATTGAATCAGCTGAAAAATAACGCCGTTCAATAAAGTTTTGATTTATTTTCAGGTCTTTGTTGTTGCTTCGCGGTTGTGAGCATTCCAATGTAAATACCTGAACACTGTGATCACTTATCGGTGTATCGAGCGGCATACCCGTCACGCAGGGATCCTCGCGGCTTACCTCACGGCTTACCACCCCACTCCAAGGTGGTGCTGGAGCCGTCGGCCACTCGGGTCGGAAATCCGACAATATTTTTGAGTTACAGCTGCTTAATAGATCTGAAATTAATCCTTTATTAGTGCTAGCTGTGAGAAAATCTACATTTATATCACCTACTATAATATATCTTTTATTTTCGTTAAAAAGTCGATTTAGTAATAGTTCTATAACAGATAGAAATGTCATAAGTCTCCATGTTTGCACACATTTCGCAGTGATACTCGACTGATAAGCGTTGAAGGTCAGCCCGTTCTCTAAACAAAACACCGTCCTTCACATAAAGTGCAGTTCCGCCGTAAGCGATGCGCGTGCGACAGTAGTAATTCGCTAGGCAATACCCTTCGATCCCAACACGTTGGATTTCATTCTTTTTGCACTAATTTTCCGTGACTACCAGTACATGAACTACTCGTTCTGCTAAAACCATCTCTAGAAGTGCCGTTTTTCCTATTATAGAACGTACATTTTGGTGCAATAATGTTATGGATTTGTTGTACATGAAATGAAATGAAATGTGTTATTTTGTGCGTGGTTTTGTTGAGTTTTTTTGGAACAACGATTTTATACTTTCTGATCTCGACGTCGGTAGGCCACAACTTTAAATCTTTGACTACTTTGATTTTACCGACGGGAATATCCAATCTAAACGATGTATAATCTCCTCTCTTGGGAGCCTTAACACATTGTAAGGACAGATGTTGAACAAAATATTTTAAGGGACCAGAGAAAATAAAAAGATAGACATGATCGTAACAGAGCTCCTGCAGCAAAATACAGTGTAGGAGATCTGGTTAAAATCTCTGGCAATACTTTTGATAATCAGGGGAAAAGCACGAAACTACTGGCTAAGTTTGTCGGCCCTTACAAGGTTACAGAGGTATTGCAAAATGACCGTTATAGGATAGCCGATATACCGGGGTTCAATAAAAGAGGGAAGCCCTATACTACAATTATCTCTCCTGGTAGGATAAGACCCTGGATACACATAAAAACCCTAGAACTGCATAAATCTGATACAAGTAGTTCTAGTGACGATAACGAGAGTGATTAAGACTTAGTATCTAAAATATTGTATAGGTAGTCCAAAATCAAAGTAATCTAAATAATTGTATATATTAAAATATAAATAATAATTTATGTATATCATAATAATCTATGTATATCATAAAAATCAATGTATAAAATAAAATAGTAAATATATGTATAGATAATGTATGTTGGTGACAATAATTAAGTATATTAAATATTCTTGTTGTAACTCATCACGTATACATTTTTTAGATTTTACGACCACATTGTTAAAGTAAAATTTATTTGTTTAATGTAGTTTAAAAAAATAAAATAAAAATTGATTAGATAATTGTTTAGAATAATCATAGAAATATGGATAACAATAATGAAAAGTAAGTGGTTTATCAAGGTATTATGTATATTTATGATTGTTGTCCTCTTGTACTTATTCCAATTTATGTTATAAAATTTATTTTTAATTTTTAAATGAATACTCAAATGTTATAATACATTTTGTTTTTATCTTCTTTTTACATAATAGAAGATATGTGTGTGTATTTACATAAGTATTTACATAAATTGTTTGCCAATTGGTAAACGTAAATAAACAATAATTTCTATATTCGGTAAACGTAGGTAATGAAACAAATACAGAATGTCATGATTTGTATTGTAGAGCGGACAAGTTGTCAGTATTTAAGAATCTGAATTTTACTATAATTAGTGTCTTAAGATTAGTTTTAATTCAAAGAATTAATGATTTTGTGTATTCGCTAATGATTTAAAATTATAAAATACCTGTGTAATGCAGGTTTTGTTTGGTTGTTTTATCCTATTGTATTGTATAAGTTAAATGTGTAAATAACGTGCGCCGGGAGTCTGCACGTTTGTCGTATGGCCGAATGTCATGATTTCCGGAATTGTTATTCTGATTATTTAAGTTTTTGTACAACAGCAACACTGTGTTGGCAGCGCTGACGTGTTGGCAACACTGTTGTATTGGTAGCACTGTTGCGTTGGCAGCGCCGACGTTACCTATTTAAGCGGGCAACACTCGGGCGCACGATCATTCCAGACTGAACCACGTTAAGGGGCGAATCTATGCCCAACTGTATATCGGTATTTAAAAGTGTACACCTTATACTTAGTGTGATTTGAAATAAAGTTATAGTAAAAGTTTCTGTTGGAGAATTATTATTATACTCGCCTCTATCAGTATAGGATACTTTACGAAATAAGGTATCAATATTAATTAGATTAGTCTAATTGACTTTCAATAAGCGATATCTTGTATCCTGTATTGAATAAATCATTTTTTACTTTTACTTTTACTTTTTATTTGATCAATTTCTTATCAAAGCAGATTATACTAAAGCGTATAAAGGCCCACTAATCGCGCATGGTCGTCGATGTGCATTGTGATGTTCGACTTCTTCGGCTAACTCACCTCAATATTGTAAGCTACAGTAGGCGGGTCAGGTCCGTACAACATGTCTCTCAGGTTTGTGTCTTCATTACTTAGCAGGGCGTCTGTTAATTTTTCAACCTGCAATTTTTTCCGGAATAATTATAAAAAAATATACCAAATAATGTCGTTGATTCTCTAATTTTTAATATAATCAGTTACTTACGGTTAGTTTGTGCGCAGGGCATACTTGTGACAGTAAATGAGCGGCTTCTGTTAGTGGAACGTGACCTTTCGTAACACCAACGTGCTCCAACTCTAAGATGAAGGGGATTTGCCAGCTGCCTTGGGCGAAGAGCTGCAATTAAAATGGTTTTTAATGGCGGCAAAATAATTGTTATTTTTTACGTGTTTTTTAGTATTATAACATGACTAGTCGACCCGGCGAACTTCGTACCGCCTAAACTATTACTTTCTTGTGCATGTATTATATTTATAAACCTTCCTCTTGAATCACTCTATCTATTAAAAAAGACCGCATCAAAGTCCGTTGCATAATTTTGAAGATTTTAGCATACATAGGGACAGACGCGGAAAGCGACTTCATTTTATACTATGTATTGATAATGTAATTACTTTGTATTATAGTTATTGTTACAAAATAAGTGATTGAAGTGAAGAGGATTTAAAAACAAGCTGACTGAATAGGTCAACAGAATTAGGTATACCTAGGTATCTGTTTTTTTTTATGGAAAAATTTCTCGTCAGATGGAATAAAAAGCAGTATACTTACTACTCTCTTGAAACTCTCACTGCACTGTGGTTTTAACGTGACACCCTCATACATAATACATTACTCTTCGCCCTCGGTATATAAACTACTATTGTTACATTCAGGAGAAGGATTTGGTCTCTTTTTTAACAGACTTAAAAAAAGAAGAAGTTCTCAGTTTATTCATCCGTGTGTGTTATTATTGAAGACTGGTCTCTTTTTTAGAAGAAGAAATTATTAACCATTCTCACAGGGCAGAAACACCTCTGGTTTAGAGACCAAAGTTTTCAATGAAAAAATAAAACTGTAAAATAGTTGTAGGAGACTTACAACCCCCGGCAGCGCGTGCTCGGGCGTGGCGGGCAGCGGCGGGCCCGACGTGCTGGAGTCGCTGCTCGAGTCGTTGGACGAGCCGCAGCCGCCGCTGCCGCACACCTGCCCGTCGTACACCTGCACCATTACGGAACACATCATTCCTCGAATGCTTAACTAATAACCACGCAATCTTCAATATGGCATTCATGATAATATTATTTGGGTCATTTGAAGTCGGTGATTAGCAATGGCGACGTTCCTATGCTTAGATGTAGTGTTGAGACAAGTGACAAATAAAATCAATAGCCAAGTGCGTATCAAGCTAGAAACAAAAGTTTATTGTTTCGCTTTAGAGCCTAATTAGATGTTCATAATATTCTTATACTCTTACCCTGTTATTCATAAAAAGTTAAAGAGCATTTTAGTTATTTGGCGTATGTCAATTTAGACTGGTTGTCACATATTTACCATACAACAAACCAGAGAAGTAGACCTCCAGTAAAGCTACTTAAAATCTACTGTATCTTTGTGAATAATACGGTTTGTTTCTTTAGTTTTTATTCGACATCCAAACATTATGTATGTAGTAATGAGCTTACCTTAGCGACTATGACAGTCTTGTCCCTCAGAGGTATTTGCGACAGAATCTTTCTGTCGTGACTAGAGTCTAACAGTTCGCCGTTCACAAATAGTTCTAGCTTATTTATGTAAAACTCTATTCTTTCTGTAGCACATTTTAATCTGTAAGAATAATAATTTATTTAGCGTGCAACATGTTTAATTGTTGCCTTTTACTTACACACACTTTGTGCTTAGGAAAATGAGCATAAAGAATGGAAAAATTGGTCAAAGTATCCCTCACCTCCTTTGTATTGATGTCCGCAATGAATGCAGAGTCTCATTCGTATGGGAGTACAGTTCCACATCGTCCATTTGTCTCTGTCCCGTTTGAAAATTGAACCTCACAATGATAGTGCACTGCCTGCCTCGTCCTGATCTATACGTGGGCAAGATTTGCCGATCCGCCGTGAACCGACGGTCGCATTCGTTTACATATTCTTGTATGGCACGGATTACCCTGCACATTCTGATGCAGCTTTCGTTTGGGTCTGAAATTTTGAGTTACATCCACTTTTATGAAGATATTTAGTGTGGCTGTACCTAGGTTGTGAATATAGCACTTAAACAAAATTATTGTTGATCCCATCCACTCGAAAAGTAGACTTTTTTAATACTGTTCTCTAGTTGTAAAGTTCCTCATTATTCACATGCGGTTTATAGCCAGTCAATAATGAATTTCCATTCATTATTTATTGTCCTCTGGGCAATTATGATGCATAATTGTATTATAGTTCCGAAAATAAGTAATAGAAGTGAAGTGGGATTGAAAACAAGCTAGGTGATTAGGTCAGCAAAATTAGGTAGGTACATAAGTAATGCTTTTTTAAATGTGAATTTTCACGTCGGATGGAATAAAAAGCAGTAAGTATGTAAAATTTGGGGGTAAAGTAATTCTGCCTCGGGAGAGGTTAAATCATCGCTTGTTCAAGTTTCAAGTCATTATTACCGCGCTCGAGTTTTAACAGACCACCCTTGTACAAAATACATCACTCTACACGCTTGTTGAATAAACTACGAAACAAGCACAGGCAACGGGAAAAGACGGGAATTTGTGATTTTTAACCAAGAACGGTTTCTACCGATTTTGAGAACATTTTTTTTTTTTTTAATTAATTAATTTGTCTTCACAACTAATAGCAGATTAAGGGTGTTTCCTCAAGAAGCGATATCGCTCGCTCGATAAAAGTTCGATAGCCAATATGAATCGCTCGTACATCCGAATGATGCAATTCTGTATCGTCGCGATATCGAGCCCAGTCCCGTATCTAGGGGGGGCTGGCCGGGGACCCTGTCCCGGGCGCCAAGATCAGGGGGGCGCCAAATTCACACTAAAGACGAATCAAATCATGTCTTTGATGCGTGACATCAACGAGCGCTCTGACGCAGCGTAAGGTTAGCGCTCCAGCGCGACGCTTATCGCCGTCTTTTTGACAATCGTGGGTGACAAAGCATTTGAGTGAATTCTCAGCGAAATCAATCGAGTCGAAGAATAAAATTATCCTGGCCCGTTTCTTGGCACTAATGGATGGTCTGCTCAAAAAGTTGCAAAAAATGAGACAAAATCCAACGGAACTCTGGTTTTCTATCCTGTGCTATGTTTATATTAATACTAGTCGACCCGGCGAACTTCGTACCGCCTAACCTATTGCTATGTTGCTCATGTATTATACTTATAAACCTTCCTCTTGGATCACTCTATCGATTACAAAAAACCGCATCAAAATCCGTTGCATAGTTTTAAAGATATAAGCATACATAGGGACAGACGCGGGAAGCGACTTTGTTTTATACTATGTATATATATTGATGATTATTTCCAGGCATGATCGAATGTCAAATGTCAATCAATAAGTTGACATCTGCGCCGTAGCATGAACAGAGAGATGGGAGATCGCTAATCAGAATAATTGAGCATGACTGACCATTTGTCGAATCTTTCTGTCACTTTTGACATATTAATGCGGAAAAATGTGTTGAGATGATGTCAAAAGAGGTCAAAAGTGACAGAAAAACTTGACAAATGGTCGGTCATGCTACGGCCGCTGATAGGTGACATTATACACATAAAAAAAGATAAAATTTAATACAACTGGGCAGGGGGGGGGCGCCATTTTTCAGTTTTTCCCCGCCGTAATAAAATTTAAGATCCGGGGCTGTATCGAGCGCGCTGTTTGTCAGACGAAGACGTCAACAAAAACACTTATGGGTACCTACATCCATACATAGAAAAAAAAACCTAGACACAAGATATAAATAGAAATAAAATATTTTTACCTTTGCATCTTATAGGCTCTAAAACTACTGAACTGATTTGAAAAATTATTTGACTGTTGGGAAGCTACACCTCAGCCTTATATTAATTTTTTTTATTTTAAGGGTAAGCCCTTAAACTAAAAAAAATGTAAACCTAGGTGTTAAAAAATATCCTTACGTATTGTTTACATCGCGTGCGTTGCGAAAAGTATTGATCTAATCGAATATACAATTGTAAGATTAGGTAAAATAAGATAAGGTAAGATAGGATACGGTAAAATAAGATGAGACAGGGTAGGTTATGAATATAAAGGCACAGATGTTTTTTAACATCTTGAACCAATTTTATAGTAATCTGCTCCTCCATCAATCCAAAATAAACATTATTTTGTCTACCCGGTAGGTACCACAAAGTTCGAGCAGGAGCAGGCAACTGAATTGCTTATCGATTTTCGCGTTATTTGACGTCGCTTGCAGGTCGAAACGATGTCGAGCGCTCGACCTGCCTTCATACTATTCAATCTGTATCGTCATGTGAATGTACGTGCGACACGATATCGAGCAGTCGTGTGATCGATATCGTTCGCTCATGAGGACACTCACGCGATTCTTCATATTATTTGTTAGTACTCGCGACGGTTTCGATATCGCACCGAATTCGCCTATCGACGCAATTCTGTATCGAATCGCTGCATGAGGAAACACGCTAACTATTAAAATTACGAAAAATATGACAACAAGTGAACTCAAAGGATTTTTTTTGAATTTGTCTTCACAACGATTAGCATAATAACTATTGAAGTCAAGGAAAATAACACTATACAGGGTGTCCGGGGAAGTTATAACATAATTTTAAGGGTGTATTTTATGACCAAATTCATCGACGAAAACACCCCATATGGGGTTCGCATCCTCACCCCCCCCCCCTCAGTATGATGTTTTTTTTTTTGCATTAGTCGACCCCGCCTACATTTATATTCACAGTTAAATATCTAAGGCTCACAGAACCTTCATTAAGGTCTTGATCGAAGGCTAAGTAGTTAGGCTACCTAAGTTACTAACAAAATAACCAAGTATTCCGTTTACTTTTTTTTTTAAAAGAGGGTGAAACAAAAAAGATATTTTTTTTTGTGCATTTTTTACGGTTTTTCAAAGTTAGCTCAAAACAATGCAGATATTTAATAGATGTAGAGAAATAAATCTAGTACCATTTTGGAGAAAAACTCAAAAGCTAACAACAAAACACAAAAAATTAAAAAAAAGTATCTGCATAACTTTGAAAAACCGTAAAAAATGCACACAAAAAAAATTTTTTTTTTTTGTTTGACCCTCTTTTAAAGAAAATTTAAAGCAATACTTGGTTATTTTGTTAGTAACTTAGTTAGCCTAACTACTTAGCTTTCTATCAAGACCTTAATGAAGGTTCTGTGAGCCTTAGATCTTTAACTGTGAATTAAAATGTAGGCGGGGACGACTTTTGCAAAAAAAAAAAAAACATCACACTGAGGGGGGGTTGAGGCTGCGTCCCCCCATATGGGGTGTTTTCATAGATGAAATTGATCATAGAATACACCCTTAAAATTATGTTATATCTTCCCCGGACACACTGTATAGTAGTAAACTCAAAGGCGATACTCCGAGTGAGCTCGAGCTTCGTGTACCTGTGCGCAGGCGCTGCAGGCGCGCGCAGCAGGTGGTGAGGAAGGCCTCGTGGTGCGGCGCGGGCGGCAGCGCGGCGCCCGGGCACGTGCACACCTCGCGCACCAGCTCGATGCCGCGCGCAGAGATCTCGTCCGAGCACTCCGTTATCACCTTACATATACCAGTTATTCACTTATTTATAGAGTTCTTGCATTCTTGACCCTACTTACTATTATTGGTAGGGTGTTAGCATTAAAACCCCACACATACATTGTTTTTGTTTTTAATGCTGTAAAAGGCCAATAATATTTATATTCCGCGTCTAAATTCTAACCCTCTTATTCATAAAAAGTTAAAGAGCATTTTAGTTATTTGACGTATGTCAATTTAGACTGGATGTCACGTATTTACCATACAACAAACCAGAGAAGTAGACCTCCAGTAACGCTACTTAAAATCTACTGTATCTTTATGAATAACACAGTAAGAGTCAATAATATGGCAGCTTAAGACGATATACGAGAAATAAATCAAACGACCGAGGAACAAAGGATGTCCTTTTCCCTCAAACATACTGAGGGAAAAGGACAGTCATATGTCAGTCGCCCACATCGGTTATACTACATTTTATTGGAAAAAGTAATAAATATTAACCGTCTTATTCATAAAGATACAGTAGATTTTAAGTAGCGTTACTGGAGGTCTGCTTCTCTGGTTTGTTGTATGGTAAGTACGTGACATCCAGTCTAAATTGACATACGTCAAATAACTAAAATGCTCTTTAACTTTTTATGAATAAGAGGGTAAATCTTTTTAATTATTACTTTTAAATCAAATTTGAATGACCAGAATTTTTTAAACTTTATTATCAGTATTCCTATGTAGTTTCAAAAAAAAACTAGTTAGTAATTTTGAAGAATTAGCTATTCCCGTTTTTTGGAATGGTTATCTTTGACGAAATAATGTATCGAGGTTTTTGATTCCACTAGTGTTTCTCAATTATAAAAAACTTTATTATATCCTCAAAAACGTTATATTCAAATTTCAGATCTTTACCTCTTATAGATTAAGAAAATTACTTGATTTAAAAAACCTTCAAAACTCATATAGCGTCTTAACCAACTTCTTCTAAGGCCTCCTTTACGAAGAAGCAGCGCGTTGTGCGGGCCCCGCCGCGGGCGACGCTGCGGGCACCGCGGCGGAGGCCGACGCGTTTCCTTATACGATATCGAACATAGGCCTATGTTGAGGTTATGACGCGGGCACCGCCGCGGGGCCCGCGTCGCGCCCGCCAACGCGTATCCATAAACGGTACATATCATACATACGTTTGATTTAATCGCGCCCCGCGCAACGCCCCGCGTGATCCTAAATGCGGCCTAAGTGCATCTCGGAAAGCTGCCTTCTTTTAAGGTTTAAATTCAAATTAGCTGACGGCGAATTACGCCAGTGTCTTACCCTCCATAAATAATCTAATCCTATGAGATCAGCGTCGTTAAGAAGAAAGCTCCTTCGCTTCACCTTTAGTTTTCCTTCTTTGGCATTGACTGCTTTAAAAAATCTGAGGAAAAATACACAATTTAGTATTAGTTGCCTTGCTGTAGATGTAGAGTATTTTACATTAAACATTATACTTACATCTACGTATTACATTATTAAAGTGTATTACGTAGATGTAAGTATAATGTGAATAAATACTTGAATTCATATGCTATCAAATATTTATAAGAATAATACGATGATAAAGCAAGAGTTTTAACGCTTTAGTACACAAAAAAATGAAGCACCTTTCAAAACACTTTATTCCTGCATGCGTCAAGAGATTAGGCGGCAACGTCATAATGTTGTGACGGAAAAAGTGCAGGTTGATATTGGGGTCCAGGTCGGGCTCCTCGCCCATCAGCTTGCTGAACCAGCGGAAGCTCGCCTCGCGGTCCAGCAAGTGCGCCGGCCGCTCCGCCAAACACACCCAAATTTGTTTTGCCTACAACAAACAACCCCGTTAAATTGCTAATAATATTTGCTGTCTCGCTCATTATAATAACATTACATAAACATATTTACCTGTTCAGCGCACAACCATAACTGTCCGTCCTTCAAGAGAAACCTTAGGAAACCCAGTCTTTCGTGAACTTGAGCCGCGTGCGGGTACCGGCCGTCGGGAAGCCAGTTGTCCCAGTCTACTTCGCCTTCTTCTAATAATTCCAATTTAAAAATTTAAAAACCCCCGACCCAGTCAGACCCCTCATCAACTTAACTAAAACTAGAGCTAATCATCTTAAAAATATAATGGTTACCTTAACATATACTTACAATATCATTAGTAACACTGTACCAAATTTTTAATTGATAGGACAAATGGAAGGTGGTTAGATCCTCTCATCCATTATTCAAGAGCTGATCATCTTAAATGACATTAGACATTTATTTCCAAAAAATGTTACATTATAATGTGACATGGGGTCTCTTTTTAAGTATAAATACCTGTACTAAGAGACTCCCTCTTCCACAGTGTCCATGTACTTAGAAATAAACATAAAAATTCTTAAATAAAATAAATTATAAGTAAATTTTGTTTGTCTGTTTGTCTGTATGTATACATGAATAAAAATATTCATTCTAAATGAAGTACCTAATTATAGTCTAAGTTTAAAAAACATTATTCAACAAAAGTTCAACATCTATATATTCAAGAGTTAAGAGCCAATCTGTTAGTTTATTTTTAACATCGCACTTTTTAAGAGAATAAATGTTATGTATTTTATTTAAGTCATTATACAGGTGACTTGCTTGTGCAGTAAACTGTCTCTGGGCAAATGCAGATCTACAAGCCTGAATTTTTGCAACAGCATACTCACGTCGCGATCCTAATGTTGTGGGGTCGTATGGTAATAGTTTGTGCATTCTTGACACAGCATGCAGCACATATAATTTTCTAATAGATAATAACCTTGATAGGGCATTAACCTGACTTGTTGGGTATCTATACGGCAGAAAGTAAATAACTTTAACTAAGGATCTCTGAGCTCTTTCCACGTCAATGAACCTTGTCTTTAATCTTAAAACGGCAGATCAGGTCATGGTTACCTTAAAATATACTTTCAATATCATAATTGTAACATGGTACCAAATTTTAACTCGATCGGACATGAGGAAGCTAGTTATATCCTCTCATCCATTATTCAAGAGCTGATCATCATCAAGCGGCTGATCAGGTAATGGTTACCTTACCATATACTTTCTATATCAAAGATGTAACATGGTGCCAAATTTCAACTCGATCGGACATAAGGAAGCTAGTAAGATCCTCTCATCCATTATTCAAGAGCTGATCATCTTTAAACGGCAGATCAGGTCATGGTTACCTTACCAAATACTTTCTATAACATAGATGTAACATGGTACCAAATTTCAAATCGATCGGACATAAGGAAGCTAGTTAGATCCTCTCATCCATTATTCAAGAGCTGATCATCTTCAAACCGCTGATCAGATCTTCATCAGACATGGCTAAGAACACTCGGCCTGAAATTATCTATGATACAAAAAAAACTAAACGAAAATCGGTTTTCCGGTGCGGGGTTGCCACTCCAGAAACAGATGGTAGATGGGGCTGAATTCAAGATTGTATCAGTTCTTCGAGCTATGTGCCCTGCCCATGCCCATTGTCACTTAAGTTTCGCGATTCTTTGTGCTATGTCGGTGACTTTAGTTCCTCTGTGGATCTCATCATTTCTGATTTGATCACGCAGGGAAAGTCTGAGAATAACCCTTTGAATAGCCTTTGAATGAACTTGAGCATCATGGACATCGGAAATCTACCTCCTTATACGTGTTTTTGGAGCTCAGTACAATTTATTTAATTTTAATTATTTTTCCTTACCTCTTTACGCCAAAAGACCTCAATTTTGGGTAGCAGTCCAAGTCAAGCCCTGTAGGTCCGGGCGTAAGAATAGGTCTACGGTATGCCCTGCCTGTCGTAAGAGGCGACTAAAAGGGGTCTTTGGGGTCGTGGGTGTGAAGGGCGGGGGCCCGACACACTCATCAAACGGCCCTGAGATGGGCGGCGGCACAACTTGTGGCACTGTGCCGCCGCAGCTCCAAAGGCGAGCCGGGGAGGGAACAATATGCCCTCCCCGAGCATGAAGCTAATAGTAGCTGAGCGTGGGAAGACTTCGGACGCTATAATGTGTGGTTCCCGGGGTTCTTCCCAAAAGCGCCAAGACGGCCGCCGAGGGGTTTTAGTGGGTGCGAGCCCCACATACCCCCGACGCTCGCCCGAGCGTCGGGAAATGCGATAGGCATTTCCCCTCGTTAAAAAAAAAAAAAGCAGTCCAAGTTAAAAAAAATCTGTGTTTTTCACTACAATTTGTGCACAATTAAATAGGATATTAAGGAATCAGTGAAAGTGAATACGTTATACTGAACTATATCACCGAGTAGAAATTTTTGTTACCGTGACACGTCCAGTTGATTGGTAACTCACACATCTGCGGCCTGCGCGTGTGCATCACAGACTGTCACCTGCCAAGCGTAAGAACCACAGAACAAGAGAATACAATAGAAATAGCATCATGAGCTTTTAGTACCGAAACCAGTGTGTCCAAACTCACACATATAAACCAAACGCTCACTATGAAATCCAAGCTACCATTGGTGATTAACGACAATGCCGAAAAGATCTACATCACAAAACTTTGAAGTAGACTATGAACCTTTTTTACAAATAAACAAAGATCAAAATCAAATAACAATTATGAAATACTTAAGATAATGATGACATACATATGATAAAAGAATGAAATTAGGTTTTTCCAAAGACATGGTAGAAAGCTATACATCCTCTTTGCTTTAAAATCCTCACGCATTGTTCCTAGTTTTACTATTCGACGCTAGATGGAACTACACCTTTTGTACTACCGCTACTAAACACTAGGTGGCTACGTCGAAAAATGAAAAACTAAGCTAGGGATGTACATATTCCGGGAAAAATTTTGTCGATGAGAAAAACCTATCGATATACAACTTTCTTTCATATGGCTACAGTTAACAATTACTTTTTTTTACGAAAATCTATGTGTATTTTACGCAAACGGCCTTCTTGGTGATTATAATAATAATAATAATAACACATTACACTCAGAGCCCCTAACTAGTAAGAACCTGTATCTAGGGCGCCCGAAACACACACAGAGACGAACATCACACCCAGACCGGAAACAAACATCGATATTCATCATATCAATATTCGCCCCGCCCAGGAATCGAACCCGGGTGCACTTGATTGGCGATGTATTGGTATTATCATATGAAAAAACCCAGTCGCTCATAGAACAAAGTTTATTTTAGTGTACAGTTTATTTTTTATTTATTTTCAATGTCGTTTTGTATTCAACAGTTATGCTTCGAATAAATAGAGATTCAGAAATAAAAATGTGTTTAGTTATAAAATTGTATATACCTACAGTACTGCAAAAGTTATAATGCGCATAGAAATCTTCGTCACTGTTCGACAACGGTCGTATTTCCAAGCGACGGAAGACGATATGTATTTAAGGAGGTTAAGTGCATTTTCTGCATGCGTAATGTAGTAGAATTATGATTTTAAGGCCCTGTAGTTTGAAGCTTCTTACCTAATTAGGTATGAGGGTCCCCCACCCTCGCAGCTGTGACATGCGCGCGTCGAAATGCGAAATGTCGCGGCAGTTTTAAATTTTATTACTTTTCATACAAGCCGAAGTTAAATCGAGATGTTTATACCTACCGCACAATTTTTCTTTCCGATTTTCGTTTCAGCTAACAAGAATTTGCGTTTAGGTAAGGTATTTGTAATAACGAGTTTTTTTTTAAACCATCTGAGAAATATAAAACAGATTTCTTAATTCTGAAAAATATAGATGTAGGATTTAGTTTAGACAAGTTATTAAAAAGTAACAAGATCTAATGAATTTCACTCTGTAGAAATAAAACAAAGTAAACCCTTTTTGTAGTGTTTTTTTCCATTAGAAATACACTACTGATTGTTTTAATTTGATTTTGTGACTCAAAAAACATTACATACAAATTACTATATAGTTTGAGTTGATAACTTTTTGCTCAATTTACTATGTTTACATACCTATAAATGCGGGAAATAGATACATCTCTTAAACCACTTTCCCTATCGTCCGTAATTCATTTCTCTAAGAGTAGTCGTCATTCCCTGGCCACCACCAGATCTGACTTCAAAGGACTTTTTCTTAAAGGGTTTTCTTAGAGGGTCTTTACACTAAAGTCTAATAAAATAAAAACTAATCCGAAGACAATTATTGATCAAAAAGAAAATATCCGAATCGGATATCCGACTTAAAATTACTTGGTATACCCTACATAACTTTAAGAACTTAGTAATTATATTATTATTTTATGCATTTCGGTTTTTTTTTCGGCGGTTTAATTTTTTGATAAAAAAGTTTTTAGACGTTCGTTTGCATGAGTGCCGCAATTGTACCTCTAATAATTACAATTATTGTAACGGATCACATTAAAATGGTGTTATTTTCAAAAAATAAATTAATATTGTAAGAAGTACACAATTTAATTATTTCTAAAAATGTACTTAATATATTTTTTTAAATATTTTTTTAATTTTAAGAAACTTGGGTTTCTTCTGATTTGACATTCTGTATTTAGGCATAGACAAAGTAGAACGCTGCGCTTCCGTATTGCCGCCGCACGTACTTGCAGGTTTATACCTAAAGTGCGGAGTAAGCCAGAAAAAAAGGCTTGACAATACATTCATCATCATCATCATCAGCTTGTAAGAGCCCACTGCTGGACATAGGCCTCTTCTCTGGCACGCCATGCACATTTACATTACATACATGTTATTTTATTTTAGTTAAATATGTAAACTGAAGGTAAACTATGTTTTTTGTTTTTAATTATATTGTAGGTATGATTTTGCGTGTACTGTTGGATTAAATAAAATTGTTGTGTACCTCTATTATCTATTGTTTAATTCTCAAACTGGCGGGCACACTGGATGCGGTAGCCCGTATATTGCATTGTTAGTATATAGGTTTTTTACGAGAAAAAATATTTAATAAGTAGATTTCCGGGTTCGCTGATAACGAAAATGACATACCTACCAACATTTTGAAACCAAGATGGCAGAAATTCGAGCTATTAAACTTTCCAAAGGCAAGTCTAAGCTATCAAGCACTATACGCAAAATAACTTGTGTAAAATATTTAGGTCTATGTATGTTTATATAATATTATAATATCACTGTCTGATCTGAGACCGCTCGCTGCTACAGTTAAACAACCAAGTTTTCGTCAGCAGCTATTGTTCTATCATCCCTACGATTTAAGTTTTGTCTGTGAAAATAAAAAAGGTAAGTTTGTAATGCGACGGTTTTTTAAATGTAATATCGGTATCAAAATTGTTTTTTTTCAGCTTCATATAGATCCTAATCAGATGTTATGGTTCATTGTTTTGACATCTGTTGTCAAAACTTGTTTACATTTGAATAAAAATAAAACGAAATACGAGAGCGCGAAAACAAAAATTTGACACAGAACCGGCCTCGGCCGTGGCCACAAGGGTACTGACGGGGTAGGGAGCGGCGCGGCATGGCATCGGACCGCGCGAAAACGATGTTCTTTTTTAGTTTTTGCTGGTTTTTTGTCTTTTCGTTAAACTTAAAAATTCTTACTATAGTAGTATGTCTAAAATTTAAGGTCAGCAATTTTCATTCCAAAAATCAAATAAAAACAATCAGCGGTTTAAAAATAAAATGGAAAAAACGGAACAAAAAGGGGTAACTTTGAGATTTTTTTCTATCAACTAAAATTAATTAGATCCTGTTTCCCTTTAGTATGATGACTAGATTAGATCCTTAACTAACACATATATTTTTTTCAGAATGAAGACATCAATTTTGTATGTCTCAGATTGTTTAAAAAAATCTCAAAAACACAAATTTTTGAACCACCAAGCCTTAATTTTGATTCAGGTGTTTCCGTGAAATCGACAATTAGCGAATCTGCATGCGCATTATTAATTTTGGAGTAAGTACTGTACTTTAAATGAAGCTTTATTTTAATCAAAGTAAACAATTTAGGTGGATGGGTAGATAGACCAATAAAACAAGATGGGTTTTATATTTATATTATTATATCTTTTTTAATATCGAAGTACTTGCTTATTTATTACTTGCCTTAAACTCTTAACTAATCTTGTTTTTTTTAATATATAATATTTAGCATTTTTTCTTCTCTAGGTATTGTTTATTGAAACTCCTCTTAGCTTAAGAAGCTTTCATGATGGCTCTATCTTCAAGTTTATGCTTAAGTGTATTAGGTTCTGAGCTTGGCCCAAGGTGATCCAGTAACATAAGCTGTAAATAAATGAAAAGAAAAATAAAATATAGCACACTATAAGAGTGACGACTTGTCTTTATACAATACCAGTCGACCCGGCAAACTTCGTACCGCCTAACCTATTATTAGAACGTGCATGTTTTATACTTATAAACCTTCCTCTTGAATCACTCTATCTATTAAAAAAATCCGCATTAAAATCCGCTGTATTTTTAAAGATTTAAACATACCTAAGGACTGATACGGAAAGCGACTTTATTTTTTACATATTAAAACATTATCGATAGATTTTTATCGATAGATTTTCATCATGTTGAGCAATCTCTAACTGATTTCCATTATACTGTTGTCAAAATGTTCTAGAAAAAGTCATGAGTCTAATACCATAGATAAAGAAGAACGCTATGAAGGTACAGTCACAGTCACAGGCTTCAATGAAAATTCAATTTTACTGCTCCGTAATTAGGGTGTTTTCATTTTCTCACTTATGGTTTTGTTTTCTTGTTCATGTATAATTTCAAATTTATTTAAAAATACAGTGAAATATTACTTACCGATGTAATGATACGGCATAATTAGTACTTTTAAGTCCCCAACTTTAATTTTTGCATTCCAACACAGCACAATATGGCATTTTAGTGGGTTTTTTTTCATATTTATCCTGATGGTTTGTTTACAAGAAGCATAAAGCAACTGAGCTTATCAAATCTGTCAAAAACTACTCATATGCACTGCAGAGCTAATGATAGGCACGCGGGCTCCGCCTACTCGCGATTTCTATTTAGAGAGAGAGAGCATCTTCCTTGTTCTGTGGTAAGAACCTTCACGTCTCTGCCGCGTTATACCTGACGTCATTCGACCGGCCCGGCTGTTTACAATAACAATCTGCAGCATGTCAACAAAGGCAGACATAGCGTCGAAGTGCATTAAATGCAATTTGGGTATCGCAGTGGAGGAGCGTATCAACTGCGTCGCCTGCAAGATGCCTAACCTACAATAAGTTATACTTTGAATTGCAAGCAGATGAGTTTCAACGTACATGGCTGTGTCCTCAATGTGCACATGTGACAGGCGCCGTAGGTACACAAAGACGGATGACACACCCGTAGGTAGCGGTTGCTCGAAGGGTCCAACGGGGCTAAATATGTCGTGCGATGACCTTAATCTTGACCGAACGGATATATTTAATGCGACGAGCGTGATCTCTCCATCGGTTGACGTCAGCGAAGCTAGCATCTCCTACAGCCAATACGCTGTCTGCTAGAATCCCAGTTTGACTCGAAACTGGATTCGAAGCTTGACAAGCTACGGAGCATTGTGTCGGGAGAAGTTGTGAAGGAGTTGAACAACTTTATTAACTCGCTTAGAGATGATTTCAAAAAGACGACCGATGCGCTCTCTAACAAGCTGAGTGAACTCAAAGATGCCGTCTCGGTCTTGAGAGATAGGGTCATCTCTCTTGAAAATGAGAACGTTGCCTTAAAGGCTGCTGCTGCTGCACAACAACCCTCATCTGATAGCTTGCTTGATGTAATCGCGCAAATAAGATGTGACCAAATAATGTGTGAAAATACATCTTTTGTACAAGGTTTATAGTATAGGTTTAGCTTTACACTACTGCAATATTTTTGCCCTATGCAATTAAAAACCTTACTTGTTCTCGAATTTCCAGAGAACTAACATTCTTACCAGAGGTAGCAACTGTTATGGTATAAGTATTACTTATTTCAATAGTAAAAACAAAAAATTATATTTATTATTTTTATTTTGTTATATCTCTTGAATTAATTGCGTTCGAATAAATATATATTTTTTACGTTCAGGTACTAACTCAGTACTAAGCGTTACCAGTATTGAATTTCCAACCAACCCTCTTGGGACTCCCTGCCCAACCTTGGTCCCGCCATTATGACGTCAGAATGGCGGGCCAATTAAAAACGTTTCTTGTTCTCGAATTTCCAGAGCATTATAATTCTTACCAGAGGTAGCAACTGTTATGGTATAAGTATTAACTATTTCTATAGAAAAAACTCATTTTTTTAATTATTATTTTTATTTTGTTATATATCTCTTGAATTAATTGCGTTAGAATAAATATATTTTTTTAAGGTTCAGGTACTAACTAAGTACTAAGTGTTACCAGTATTGAAACTCCAACAAACCCCCTTGGTACCCCCTGCCCAACCTTGGTACCGCCATTATGACGTCAGAATGGCGGGCCATATATGATCAAGTTTTATCTATACCAATATTATAAAGAGGAAAGATTTGTTTGTTTGTTTGTAACGAATAGGCTCCGGAAATACTGAACCGATTTGAATAATTCTTTCACTGGTAGGAAGCTACATTAACCCCGAGTGTCATAGGCTATATTAGATTTTCAAAAAAATTAGGGATCCTTACCTAAACTCAAATAATATAACCCAAGGTGCAATATTTTTCCGTTGTTTACATATTTTGACAGTTGGTTTGTTGTTGTTGTTGTTTGTTTTTTATTCGGCCATTCTGTGCAGTCAAAAGAACATAGTCTATAGAGCCAAGTCTTTTGTAGTATATTATATTCTATGGCGTAACGAAGTAAGCCGGGAAAGCTCGTTATAATACTAAAAAGGTACCAACTGTGTCGTCAAAGGTACCAACTAGTAGTAACGTAGTACTATCTGGTTGATAAAACATGATGCGATTCCGAGCAGTGGTCCCGCGATTCTGACACACACGTTTAGTTTATACAACTCGATAGCGAAATGTTTTTATTGGTTCCGTATTGCAGTGTGCCTGCGTTCACTTAGCGTAATATTGATCGGTAAACTCGTTCATTCGTTCAAAAACACACATAAACAATTTAATGTATTTATCGCACAGTGGTATGACACAATTAAAGGAGATTGACCATTCTGGACCAAATGCTGCCCACGCATGTGAATATTTTTTTTCTTCTTCACATGAAGAGATATATATATGAAAAATAAAAAATAAAAATTAAAACCACGGATTTATAATATATACGTAGTACCTTAAAACTTATTTTTTTGGTGATCTTACATTTGATATATAGTTTTTTATCGTTTATGTTAAATAATATTATTATTATCTTACCTATTCTACCTCCCGAGTCCGGTTCCGACCTCACTAGTCTCGTTCGAAGCAACTTTTTTTTGTAGCAAGTTCTATATGAAAAAAAAAAAAAAAAAAAAAAAATCGGCAAAAGTGTATCATTGCTATATTTTAATTGACGAGAACAATCATGGGCTCGATTCTGTTCAACATTATTGCTGCTCATGTTATATCGGGCGAAGAACGATCGGCAGTTGTGCCCACGTTGTTTGCCTAGTTTGGTTTTTGGGATGGGCTAGGCACCAAGACGTTGTGAGGCGCCCTGCTTTATTTTTAGATTCCATAATTATAGACGACGATGATGATGACGATTGATATGGTATTTTAAAATGTTTATCCTTAAATAAATGTTGATATTTTAAATGATACACCGTCTTTTATTTTTAAAATAAGCTGTTGGTTAGGATTTTTCGTCAATGTAAAATAGATTATTTTTCAATATTCCTTGGATAGATTCTTAAGCGCTTTAGGTTACAGACTACTGTTAGTCTAATGAACATTATGCACTATGATTCAATGCTGGGCAGCCTTGGTCCAGCGTCCATACAAAAATGGTCAATCTCCTTTACTAATAGTATTTATTTTATTTTATTTAATTCATTCACTTTACATTATTTACACATATTTCTTTTTCACAAGCACAAACCGCAAGCACTTGCCCGAACTACAGATAGCTACACATATTATTACTGCTTATCTGCGTCATTGTTTACAAACCAGTTTTTTTTCTGTTTAACCTTACCTGTTTGCAATGGTTAAAAACAGTAAACTCGTAGTTAGCCTTTTTAATCCGGGCTCACTAAATACCAAACACGACGAGTTTATATCGGCTTTTCTAGATTTGGCACCGGATATAATCTGTATAAACGAAACCTTCATACGAGAGGGGGAAGATGCCCTAGCACCCCGCCTTCCGGGTTACCGGTTTAGATACAAGCCGCGCGCCCCGGGGGGACCCAAACGGTGGGAAGGAGGTGTGGGTTTCTTCTTAAAACAAGGAATAAGCGCAAAAACACGTCCGGCTCCACCTTCAAATATTGAACAGATGTGGATATCGCTAAACCTTAACTCTTCCCGTATAATTGTGGGTACCGCTTACAGACCCCAATGGGTGGATGTTGATAGCTTTCTTTGTTCTTTAACTGAATCTGTTATGTCTTTCGCTTCTTACGATAAGGTCATATTGCTTGGCGATTTCAATATTAATTGTCTCGCTGCAGATGACCCTAACACAATTAAATTAGCACAATTTAAACTTAAGGAATTGTGTTATTGAGCCTACACATTTTACGTCACACTCCGCAACTCTTATCGACATCGTCTGTACAAACGCAAATGTATCTGCTGTAGACGTATCACATATAGCTGATCTGGGTGGCCATGCTATTGTCACAACGACTTTCGACATTAAACGTAGTCGACCACCCAACAAACGCATTATTTACCGTCCCTTGAAATCTATAGACCTTACGACGTTCAACTTGGAATTAAATTGCACTGACTGGTCTACCATCAGCAACATATCGGACGTTAACGAAATGGTCAACGCTTTTACTACATATTTATTGGATATTTTCGACAGGCATGCACCCGTGCGTAGTATGACAATTCGTGATAAACCAGTACCGTGGCTTACAAGCAACGTGCGTTTTATGATGAGACTTCGCGACAAAGCGTATAATAAATTTTAAAAAAAATTAATTAATTCATTAATTTAAATTTTAATTTTTTTTTTTTTTTAAAAAAAACTAATGACCCATCTGACCGAGAACAATAATACAAGTCGCTTAAACATCTTGTTAATACAAGTATACATTTTGAAAAGAAGGCATACTTTGAACATTACCTTAATAATAATTTGTCTAATCCTAAGTCTTTGTGGAAAAAGCTCAAACAAACAGTTATTCCTGATTTTAAAAATACTCAAGATCTGCCTGAATACTTTGACGACCCAGATATAATTAATAATTATTTTTTGAATATTCCTGGAACAAATAAAACTGACATTTCCCAACTGACATTTTTTGAATTTAACCGTCGCTGCGACACTACCTTTAAGCTTAGTACAGTAGACGAATCCGTTATAGCCAAGGTCATAATAGGTATGAACTCGAACGCTCAGGGCGTAGATCGTGTCACGATGGATATGGTCTTTTTGACTTTACCTCAGACCCTGCCTGTTATAACTGCGATTATAAATAAATCTATAAGTACCTATGTATTTCCGAAGCTTTGGAAGGAAGCTCGTGTCAACCCGATACCTAAGAAATGCAACCCATCCAACCTTTCTGATCTCAGACCCATTAGCCTATTGCCATTCCTGTCTAATGGCTCTGGAGAAGGTGGTGCATAATCAACTGTCTGGGTATTGTGAAACGAATCATATCCTACCAACTCTGCAGTCAGAGTTTAGAAAACACCACAGTACAGCAACAGCGCTGGCTGACGTAATCGACGGCATTTTAACTGCTCAGAATGAAGGTCATGGATCCCTTCTAGTACTACTCGATTATTCCCGCGCCTTTGACTGCATCAGTATCCCGCTCTTGCTATCCAAGCTGTCGTACCTCGGCTTTGACTCCTCCACCATTAAGTGGTTTAATGATTATCTCTCCGGCCGGTCACAACGAGTGGTCATTGCAAATAAAACTGGTGAACCGCATGAGTCCCGAGCGGCGGAGGTTGTCAGGGGTGTACCCCAGGGATCAATTTTAGGACCTCTACTGTTCATCCTGTATACCTCTGACATCACTGACTGTTTTCATCACTGCAAATACCACATGTATGCTGACGATACACAGATTTATGCCCCCGTAATTATAGGAAATGTAGATGACGCAGTTACACGTATAAACGAAGACCTAGCACGCGTTATGGCCTGGTCCGAGAAAAACTCGCTTGTACTCAACCCGAATAAGTCTAAGTTTATGATACTAGGTTTTAGGAAACAAATTGACAGGATATCTAAGTGTAACCCCAAAATTTTACTGTCAGGATTGTCTATTGATCGCGTCGAGAAGGCCAAAAACCTAGGTATTTTAATGGACAGTGGGCTTAGGTTTGAGGACCATGTTACAAATATTGTAGGACAATGTTTTTATAGGCTTAAGGCTCTATATAAGATCCGGGATTACCTAAGAATCTTATCCAAAGAGTACAAAACGCCTGCGCCAGATTCTGTTTCCGCATTCCACCGCGTACCCACGTTACTCCGTTCATCCTTGGCGCGAACATCCTAAAAATGTAACAGAGACAGATGTTGTATACCGCTACAATGTTATTTGGCATTATCAAAACTGGTAAGCCCAAGTACTTATACGAGCGACTTACCTGGCGTTCATCGCGTCTCGCATACGGAGTTAGGGTCGGTTCACAGCAGCTCCGTTATCACTCACACCGGACCGCAGCGTTCCGCGGGAGTTTTAGGTATGCAGCTACTAAATGCTGGTGTGACATACCCCCGCCTCTTAAGGAATGTAATACGATACATACTTTTAAAAAACACTTAGCTAAATATCTGCTTGATCGGAAAAAATTACTTGCCGGTCAAAGTAAATAAAATTAACATTAAACACAACAAAGCATTGCGTACCTTGTAGCCCACTCCAAAATGACATTGCACACGCTATAGTTTTAAGACACACACGTTTCTATATTATTTTATTACCATACTGATTCGTAGTCTATGTTATTTTTACTATTCTATCCTTATCACTGTTACCACTTTTTTACTTTGTTTATTTTTATTTTATTTATTTTTATTTATTGTCATATTATTTTGTTTTTGACGCTCCAAGTTTCAGTCCGTTTTCCTAAGGGTAGTCAATGGAAGATCAGCAGCTTTGGTTTTCTTGGACAACTGGAGCATTATGCTGAATTGGCATCCCGTTTGCCACTGAACCGGCGGCGGCCGCCGCTTGTTAATGACTCAGTGATCGTAGGGCATACTGCAACCTGTTTTCATTTTATTTTATTTACTTGCTGTTATAAGCTCACTGCCTTGTTTGTAATGTATATATTTTTTTAAATCTTTAATTTATAATTTTACTTATGTCGCCGGTAAACTGGTAAATATTTTTTTTTTTTTCTTTTTTTTTTCTTTCTTTTCTTTTCTAGCTTTCTGATGAGGAGAAGATGTAGAGGAGCTTCCCAAAAAGCTGCCATTCGAGTTTGATTCGACGATCGACCTCTTTCTCGAAGTTGGCCCAAGCTAGTTAGACAGTTACTTCCTGGTATTTGTATTCGTCACAGCTTCGAGCATATAGTCTCGGATCTAGACTGGAGTTGTAGTAAAAAAAGTTGTAGTATAAAAGATGTAACATGGTACCAAATTTCAACTCGATCGGACATAAGGAAGCTAGTTAGATCCTCTCACCCATTATTCAAGAGCTGATCATCTTCAAACGGCAGATCAGGTCATGGTTACCTTACCAAATTTTTTCTATATCATAGATGTGACATGGTACCAAATTTTAACTCGATCGGACATAAGAAAGCTAGTTAGATCCTCTCATCCATTATTCAAGAGCTGATTATCTTCAAACGGCAGATCAGGTCATGGTTACCTTACCAAATACTTTCTATAACATAGATGTAACATGGTACCAAATTTCAAATCGATCGGACATAAGGAAGCGAGTTAGATCCTCTCATCCCTTATTCAAGAGCTGATCATCTTCAAACCGCTGATCAGATCTTCATCAGGCATGGCTAAGAACACTCGGCCTGAAATTATCTATGATAGAAAAAAAAATAAACGAAAATCGGTTCAGCCGTTTGGGCTCTACGATGCCACAGACAGATACACAGACAGACAGACAGACAGATACACACGTTAAAATTATAACACCGCTCTCTGAATTTTTCGTTCGGGGGTTAAAAATACATGCAAAGCTTAAAATAAGCAAGTGCTTCTTAGATTGGAATTACTATGCAATATATGCTACAATATATAAACATAATATGAATATTATCATTATATTTTGTTATCAAACTGTAGTATTCTGATTGAAGAAAATATTAATCTAGGAAAGATCAAAAATAGCTCTATCTAAAAGAAAGCAAACTTACCTGCAATCTTCTTCCTTACTCCATCCATATAATGAGTCAAAGAGTCAGTGACGAGAATGACAAGTGAGTGCTGCGTCTGCAGGCGGTCGATGAGCTCCTGGCGCGTGGCGGCGCTGCGCGCGCTGCTGGCGCCGCCCGCCTCGTACAGGCAGCAGATCTCACGCATCATCTTTAGCGCCGGTATAACCCATTTCTCGTTTGTTTTCAGCTCTTCGACACACCTGCAAACATATTATAGTTAAGAGTTTTCTAAAATAATGTGTAATCCCTCGTCTAGTCGTCCGTTACCAATTTGTTATTATGACTATTTTATGTTTACTGTAAACAAACATTATAACATGTAACAACAAAAAACGCTATTTAGGAATTCGCAAATAATAAAAACACTCACTTATCCAACCACAAAGTTTTTTGAGCGTCACGGTCCTGGCTACAGCTATAATCTAGGATCTTGATGAGATTAGCTAGAGCTACATCCATTATTTCCGTACATACTTCATCTGAGTGGGCCAAGTTCCAGAATAACACGAGAACCTTAAAAGGAACATGAAGATCAGATAACAGTAAAGTTTATTTTATGCAACTCTACTAAAATCGAAGTGAAAAGTTTAAAACCAACCTTATTAGCCATCTCACCATCTTTGTCATCTTCTGCTAGTCTTCTTATAACCTCTAATAGCTTATCACTTTGCTTCTTACTTGACGTAGCCCAACTAGCCTATAATGAAAATTAAAATTTAAACTCAGTAACCTTAAGGCTACGAACGCACAGGCGGTTTTTGGCCGCGCGGTTTTTATGTAACATATTGAATCCTATGGAAGTGTGCGCACCAGCGGATAAAAAACCGTAAAAACACTTTTGTGCGTTCGGGGCCTATGAATAAGGTTGAAAATTAAATAACAAACTTTGACACCGCGCGGAAATAAAACCGCCTGTGCGTTCGTAGCCTAAAGTGCAATATATGTTAAAATAAAAACGGAGCGCTTACTTTGAAACAGTCGAACAAGTGATCTAGCTGGTCAGGTGTGAAATCCCAAGCTAGCTTTGCTAGTAAATCATGCAAATTCTTTACGATGGCTTCGTGCTTTCCATGCTGGGCCTTCCAAATAGCATCCAGGTCATCTCTGGTGAGCGAGTTCTCTTTTATCATAAATCTGAGCATCTTTTCGAGTCTGTCGACGTATTGAGGCTGATGCAAAGAGTCTCTTAGCACTATGTCCACAACTTTATTTTCACGGATCCAACTCTGTAAAATAAAAGATACTTTATAAAAGAATAAGAAATATACATTCTTAGCACTTTTTTTTAAGTACTTAGGTAGAGTTTTAAAAGTTTTTTGTTAAAGAAGGAATAAAAGTGACATAGGTTATATGTACCATTTACTTACGGTAATAACGGCAGGTGTTAGCCACTCAGGCTTGGGTTGTTGTGATATGGTAGAAATTAGCTGGTTGATCTCGTTAAGGGCCGACATTTTCCCATTGAATGAAGACATTTGCAACAATCGCAAGATCATTTTGAGACGAAACATTTCAAGAGCTGCAAAATAACATGCATCAATATTTTGAGCCGTGGCTGTATTTTAGGGTTTTTGTTTTACAAGTTTTGATTTACTATATTTATAAGTTTTTACAAATAAAGCTTACAATAAAAACACACACAAACAATGATACATTATGAAGGCACCATTATGGACACAAGTTCGTGCAGTACGCTGGAGTCAGCATTTCTTCCGGTGGCTCTCGCGATGACGCTGGGTGACCTTGGTGACTCGCTTACAATGTAGCGATTTAGGGGCGGACATGTAATCGCCCCTAAGCAGCTACAGGGTGAGCGCGTTACCCAAGAATGTTGCGATGCGATCTTGTGCTTGATGACGACGAAAACATTTAAAAGTATACGATAAAGCATTTCAACACCCCTTGAGTCAGAAAAAAACTATATGAATTATGTCTCGGAAAAACTGCAAAGAATCGCGACGTAAAACTACGTCATTCAAACGTAAGCCAATAAAGAAACTGGAACTACGTCACAATAAACGAGCCGCTTGCGTGGCGTGGGCGGCTTCTATTATAGGCGCTAAGAAATTCTATGTTATCACACATGGATGATCCCATTACATTACATAACAGAAAGATTCAGATAGTAAACAGATGAGACAGTTACATTTATTATTAGAATACAATGAGTCAATCATAAACATATGTATAATCATTCTCAAGACCTAACAAAACATTCGGCAGCATTATTTTATATAGCCTTTAGTATTCCGATATATAAGAAACAAAGTAAACACCTGTATTTAATGTTAACCTTTAATCAGGAATACACAACTACACAAACACCCAGAACAACTCACAAGCATCAATGTTCATCTTACTTATGCCTTACCATGCGAATGCAATTACTAACGACTAAACGGCGATCGTCAAGATTCTAATAAAAAAATTATACAAAAAGCACTAACATTTGAGAAGAGTTTGGTGCTGGGGAGTCTTCATGGAGACGCACTTGCAGGCGCGGATGAGGCACGACACGGTGTCCGTCTTGTTCTCGGCGCCGCGGGCTTCGCGCTTCAGCTCATCGTCTGTTAAACTTTCTAGAAGAGTCGGGATGCATTCCTGCACAAAGAAACAATCACAATTTAAACACACTTTTGCAGTACACTAACTGCAGAAAGCAGCTCTGCTGTTTTTGGCTCCCAAATGAGCTTATGACCATTTTAAATAAGGTAACACTAAAAACATATACCAGCGCTCTAAGTTGCTTTTAATAGGTAAAATTAACATTTACAAAAGTTGAATTATCATTCATAAATAACAGGGGTGGATCAGCTTGCGATCCTTATTTGATGAAGGTCGATAGAAAAATGAAAGCCTGTTCACTGTTGTTAAAACCATCCAACAATAAATGCTTCCCTGGTAATGACGGACATACCAATACTGGCAGCAAGTAGGTGGTGACTGTGTGCGGGGTCAGCAGATCGTGGCAGATTCCAAGAGGGCGCAGCAGTTGCCAAACCGCACCGACTCGTGATTCTCCGCTTGTAGACTGCTCTAAGGGCTGCTCATTCTTTACGGGAGTGGAACGCTGTAAAATATTTATAGTTATTGTATGTACAGTGGCGGTCTAGGACGGCGTAACAGTTGCGGTTTTTCTGTAATGCAAAAAAGCTCTTGTTTTTTGGTAATACAGTCTAGGGCGCACAGGACCATAGACAAATCTGTTAGGCCGTCCTAGACCGCCACTGTACATAGTAAAACTATAAAACAGGAACCTATTTTTAACACAGTCCCTAACGTCCCTTGTCACCATGTCTCATATCAAAATATGAGACATGGGTTACAAGGGAAAAAACGGCAAATCATATGAAAAATAGCCGGCGAACCTGTTGAAAAAGCAGGTTTATTATTACAACCTTCGTTTACAAAAAAAACATTAACCTCTGTGGTGTCGGGAATAACCGGTGGCTTCTCTGCATCCTCCACATTTAGGTTTTTCTCTACTTCCTTCTCGGAAGTTTCTAAGATGATTTTGTTCTCTTCGGTGGATATAGGCGAAGTTACATCTGGCTTTTGAAATCCCATTATTTCTTCGAACCTCTCGCGCAGCTTCACGAAACCACCTGCTTGGCCAAATCTTGAAAAGTAAAAAACATAATGTTCTCAAACATTTCTGACCATCATACAATTTCGTAACCAGTGAAAACTAAGGCAGCATGACCATGAGGCTTGGTGCAAACTTACACATTTATGAGATGGACAAGCCAGCCGCGCGGCGTGCGGTGGTCTTGTGACTTGGCGAACACTTCGGCCTCCTGCGCCGGCCCTTCGATAGCCGCATTCGCGTTCGACGGTGCCGAGAGACCTTCGCAAGTCCGCGAAGCGTTGAATGTGTGAAACCTTTACAAAAATACGGTAGGTTTAATTTTACAATTTCAGTAAAAGTATATTTGTGTACAAATTTATTAACCACGTATCTTGCGCCTTAAATGCATAGTTCTTACTTGTTATTTGGATTAAACATCAACGATAGAAGGTGTAGAAACCGCGGATCGTCCAATTTCACAGCACAGAGTCGCACAAGTCTCTCGCAGTTTGCACGCACGCACTGCTGGATGTTGTTCTTCCATGAGGAGACTGCATCGTCTGTCAGAATCTTCGTGAACGATAGTGCGAGTGCGTCGTTATAAAACCGCTGGCATGCAACATTATTTACGTCTTCGCCTATTTAAGTAAAACAGTATTATAACTAAGTACATAACTTTGTTAGGTTGCCGGTCGTCTTGTTTATTTAATTTTTAAATAATACTTCTTATTATAAGACAGTAAAGTTCATAACATTGGAATTAATAATAAAGATTTTTCAGCAAGTAATTTTACATCATACCTTTATTGGCTAATTCTGTTGCAGCAATAAGAAGTGCCTCCAGCTCTTGTTCAGGCAGCACTGGCACTACCCAGCGGGGATGGGATATCTTTTCTTCTAGTGCCTTTAACTTCGCCTCTGGGAACACCATCTACAGTCAAAATTTTAAGTTATAATTTTTATTTATAGTCACATGTCTGTATAAAACTAGTTGCATAAACGAATATTTATGCAACCAGTTTTATACAAACATAAGGATAAGGGATAGTATATTTAGTCAAGAAGAATAAATTAATATGATCAAGCTAGAGGAACATATTTAAATTAAATTGAAGTAGTTCCAATCATGCAAAGAAATTACAATATCCATGATTCAGACATTGAATGTGTTGCCACAAAGTGAGTTTAAATGTGAGAAGGCTTTCCACAGAATAGTAGAAACACACTTGCTATCACAACCAGACAAAGTCAGAGGAGATTGTAAAAACTTATTGTATTGGTAAGGCTTTTTTGGGCACTGGGTGTTGTGCTAGCTAGACAGGACGTGCTGATTAGGTACTGAAATGACTCACCTCCCCTGGCATTTGATCTTGCTCATTCATTGATATTGTCATTATTCACCCAACTTATTAAGCATCTCCTAATCCTGTAAAATATTTTTTATGTAGGAGGAACTAGGAAAACCATTTTATATTTTTTCATTACATAGGGTTTAAAAGATGTAGATTAAGTGATAGTGATACCATGAAGGTTGACCCATAAGAAGTAGTAATAGCGAAACAGTATATTTTGTTTTTAATTTGGAACTTAGAGATATTTAAGAGGGGGCAGAGTGCAAAAACTGAAAACGGTGGTCGCTGTTCAGGATTTACTAGCCTTAATATTGTTCATAAAAATATGAAAAATATTTATAAATATATACATAAAGCAGTGGAGATTCTTAAAAATTTCTCATAAAATTGTTTGATAATTTGAAAATGGTTCCAATGTAGATTTTTTAAAAGTGATGTTAATGATAAAGTGGTTGTGGTCAGATAATAAAAACTATTTTAGTAGGCTATAATTGTATGGTGAGCAAAACTAGTAATTTTGGTGCTTTTAGCAGTCAGCAAAAAAATAATTCATGTGGCAGCAATTAATATGAATTATTATTGAATGCAATTGAGTAATAATAAAGACAGAAAGGCTTATTCATAAGCTTCTTTATTGTGAAGTTTAGTGCGCCTTGTATTCTTAATTTAGAGGTAAAATATATATTTGCCAATGCCGTGCCAATGCCCTTGGATAATTTGTTTTCCTACGACCTACAAAGATGATTTTATGATTTCTAGACAAAGGTTATAGGATATCAGTTAAGTGATGTATACTTATACCTAATGAGGAAGATACTTCTAGACGGTTATTCTGACGACGACGGTAGAAAACCTTCGTTTGTTGGTGTCGGTATTCAAACAGCAATCAATGCCAATCTTACGGCAATACGGCAACCGGGAACAGGAATAGGTATGTAGGTAGGTACCTAGGTACTACAAATTTTATATGAAGGAGACTTCTAGGAACTTAAGTAAGTCAGACACATTTACAATATTCTATTGTTTGAAATAGAAAAAAAATATATTTCACTTATCACAGTCGCATTTTTGAATGTTTTTTCAATAGCTTCAGATATCTATGCAAAAACTATGAATTGTAAAGAATCAGCCGGCCCCACAAAATGGCGTCATTTCTCGCAAACAAAATTGAACAAAAAGGTGTGTTTAGAGGAATTTATTTAGAAATTCGCGTACCTAACATGAGCATGAATCAGTTACCTACTTAATTTTACCTTTTTAGTTGAGATCTCCACAGAAGAATTCCAAAAATCACTTATTTCAATGTAATGTTGTGCACTACACTTCTGTTTGACCATTGACGTAAAAACGAAAATAGCTGTTGCGTTTCGTTACACACAAAATGTATGTACAGTGGCGGCTAGGAGGCCGTAACAGATTTGTCTATGGTTTCGTCAGCCTTAAACTGTATTACCAAAGAACGAGAGCTATTTTGCAATACAGAAAAACCGGAAGTACTACTAGCACTGTACAATAAAATCTGAGAATAAAATTCTTGGCGTTCCGTTACATACTCCTGTCATTAAGGATGGAAACCGGAAAACGGAAAACCTCAGATTATGGACTAAAGCATAGAAGCCAGGCTAAAATAAAAAGTTATTTTCATATTGTTACGCTCCTTACTAAACGGCAAAAAGACTATTAGTTAGAGAGAGATAAAATTGTTGCAAGTTTTCTTCTTGTGGCATCAAAGTGGTTTATTGATGTCACTGGTTTATTTCTACTGTACCAAATTAAAAACCATAACATACATATTTGGTGGTTTGTTTATGGTTTATTTTATTTTGACGTATAATATGACATTGTAAACATCGGTAGCAGCTCCAAAAGTTTTATGATTATTTTTTATGAAAAAGGTGTGATAAATTGGTTTTGTGATTGTGAATGTTTAACTTAATGTATAACAATCTCTTGTGTAGTGCCGGGATGTGAATCAAATGCGTGAAGGAATCAAAATCTTGATGTTTTGGTCACCTACCATTCGGTAAATCATTTTGTTTCATTGAAGACTTCTGGGCACTATTATGACTAGTAAATTATCAAGAACATCTATTTTACACGCTGTTTGTCGAACTCGTACCTCAATTTATTGAATTGTTACGGTAAAACACCTTCTGTAAAGGTTATGATAGTGTTGTGCCAAAATATGTTTAGACAAAAGTTATAGATACCTAAATCATCCGTTCTAACTTAAGGACAAATAAAAATCAGACATAATAATATGCTAATTGTTGTATTTTTTTCAGTTTTCAAGTAAATTATATACTAAACACAAAATGACTGGATGCTATAAAGAGACAAGATTTTAAACATTCACAACATACTGTTTTATCAACAAAGAAGATTTAAGATGGTGAAGATTATAACCTGAAACTGTAACAACAGTTTTGCTGCTGCAATTTGAATAAGTTGGTTGGTGGTAATCATAAAAGGGCAATAGCCCTTTCAATTGCTTATTTTAAATCAACTTAATTAAATGTTAATCGTTATCAACTTAATGTTAAAGGAAATAGGACAGCGAAATTCAGTGGACAATTCATATTTCATATTAAGAAAGAAATGCAACCAGAAAATACCATCATCTCAGCTGAAAGACGTCTACTGCTGGATATAGGCCTTAAAGAAAATATCGTGGCATACAATTTGCCCATTCTGGATAAAACAGGTTTAAGTTTATCTATGTTTTTTTTCTGCAGATCCTCATAATTGTATATGAAAATTTCAAGTTTAAGTTGCGGGATGTCATCGTTTAAGTTAATATTCTCTAAGATACCTGTTTTCTAAAAAAGAAGGACAAAGGCTATTATTAATATATATTTGAATAAATTATTATTATTATTATTATTATTGTCTTGAATATAATAATTTAAGAACATTTTTCTTGCTTTCTTACAGGCCTCACAAAATACTTTGAAAAAAAAAACTACAGAATATATGAACCGTAAATTTAGGTAAACAAATGCTGTAGACTGTAAAAAAATAAAATTCCATGAAAATTCCACTTTGTCATAAAAACAAAAGCGCCATTGTTGCTGCAGGATATCACTTACGTATGTATAAATTGTTTACACCCAGGTTTTATAATACTTACTCTATTTTATTAGTTTTAATTAAAACATATCATATTTTTAGGTCTCAAAAAAAACCACAAGCAGGGATTTTTCACATACAAACACTCCATCACAAAGTGATGATCAAGATCAACCCAGGCAAAAACAAACATTTGAGGTGCAGAGTGCAGAGCAAGATTATTGAAAATAAGTGTGTAGAGAAAGAAGAGCATATCATACATTAATTAAATTTCCAAAAATAGATTTGTTTTACTTGTTTTTTATATACATATATACATATTATTATAGGCACACAGCTTTTAGTTTTATTTATTTTAGAGCTGTGCTAATAGCTGATGTGACAGAGTTTTTTATGAACGGAAAATCTTTAGAAATAGGTAAGTATTATTATATTTTTATCAGGACATCCGTTTTATTCATAAAAATAACTTATTGTGTGCAGTGGGTTGCCTGGAAGAAATCGCTTTGAGCGATAAGGCCACCCATTGCCTTTATTCTTTTTCTGTTAAAAATTTTATACGGTTTATTTTATTTTGTATTTTTATAGCAATAAAGCGTTTTTTATCTTTGTCTGTTTTCTTGTTATTATAATACCATACAATTACTACTCAATTAGTTATGACTAGCTTTTACCCGCAGCTTCGCACGCGCTTTTTCATTAAAATCGTTAATTACAGGTTGATTTACGACTCAGGATTTTGGTGACATCATTTCTGATCGCAACCATACCCCCTAAAAATATCTACCTATGAACAGTATTAATATTTTGTTTATTTCAATTCCCGTGGCAAATCCAGAAATTCTTTTCTACACTCCACCATTCAGACACTGAAACTTCTAACATTTCTATTAGCTGGATGGGTAAAAGTAGTTGGATATACGTACCTACATATCTAATATTTGGACCTACTCGAGTAAAAAAAGTTGAAGATTTTTTAGGCACTTTATGTTTTTGAGAATGTTCCGTTAACATGTGAATTTTGGTAAATCTTTTCTTAATATAACTCTGAACCTAATTACACCCACTGAAGAACCCGTTTTTCTATTTTTACGTCGAAATAAAGAAATATACATTATTTTCATACTAACTAAAGAGTCCCGTTTTACGTTCCCGTGAGAATTTAGTATTTTTCTTTCTTCCAAGACCCCTAAATCCACAGAGACACTATTGTAGACCAAATTTCACGTTGAGATACTCAAGGAAATAAATTTTTCATACAAAATAATTAGTCCGGTAATCCCCGTTCCCATGGGAATATAGTTAATTCGTTTCTTCGAAACCCTTTCATCCACTGAGGAACCTGTACACAAATTTCACGTCGATACACTCAAGGAAGTCGATTTTTTATTCTCACTGGCGACGCCGTAGACTTTCCTTATATCCGATGAGGACGCAGGCAGGCTAGTGGTTTCACCAGCATTGGGATGCCTGCAAGGAGGTTGCGGTGTCGGGCGAATATTAGCCGTGTTTGGCTGCATAGATAAACATTTTATCTATTGTCTACATGACATGCTGGCATACGATACAAAAATAACAATTTCCTTTTTTGCATTGTGAAGTTCACATAATTTACTGATGTTGCTCTGGATCTTGGAAAGTGCTTGTGCCCAATAAAGACCAGACCCATACACCCGGGTGCGTAAAGCTAAAATCTATACTATTCAACACCTAAAAGCGTTGACCTCACACAGATATTGTCTCTCGTTTGCCGAAAAATGTGAGGACACAATCTGTTTTGGCTCAACACCCTATATTGACAGTTTTTGCGCAACATGTTTTGTCCAGTCTTTGGAACTAAAGTAAGAGCCAAATTATGTTCACGCTCAACACTTTTCTATGGTAGGTAACGCGTTGAGCCGCAACAAGAGTGTTCGATCGAAAATCTAAACATTATTAGGGAGGTTCCAACCTGTGTTGAAGATAGCATGCATTAAAACGATATAGGTAATAAATAATATAGTATTTTGTAATCCAGAGGTTGGAAACCGACATTCCTATGATTATGTTAGCATTGCATTTTGGGACAGTTGACCTGTAATTATCGAATATTTAGTAAAGTTTAGTTTCTTTCTTGATTAGTGTGTTTTTTAAACGATAAAGAGATTTTTCATTAATTTCATTCATTAAATATCGTTAGTTATTATTATTAAATCATAATAAATATGAAGTTGACTGACTTAGAATAATTATTTTTATATAAAAAAGAATTACATTCAAAAGTTATTTTTTGTTAATTTGTGTCCAAATAGTCCAGAATTTAAACGGTAAGTTAAGTTTGTATATGTATTAAAAAAATATCTTTTTTGTTAAACAGAACCGCCTTTAATAAACTGACACATACCTACTTAAATCGAGAATAAAATAAGATGTTCAAGAATAAGAAGTAGGTTTTTTGATTAAATAAGTATTAAAATCTTCTCCTAAATATAACCAATACACCTTCTTTTCTGAAAACCGCATAAAGATCGCTTTAGCCAAACTCAAGATAATCCATACGGACAAACATACATACAGGTTAAACTTAGAAACTCCTTTCTTGAAGTCGTTTTTAAAAAAAATCTTAAAACTTTTGGCTTTTCGTATTACTTTTTATTACTTGTAACTCTTCAATAATATTAATTACTATAATTTAGTCTTCAATATATTTAATAAAACTAAATAAGCGTTTCAAGTAGTTTCCAAGGTGTTGGCGCGTAACATACTTTGTCCTTTCAAAAAAGCTTTAGATACTAATTTTAGAAGACACGTTCTGTTGCGGCTCAACTCATACAGCGTTGGGCCATACACAGATTGTGGCTTTACGCCACCCGGGTGTGAACGCCGCGTACAGGATTTCAAGGTTGGTGGAACCAATTTTCCTTCCTCGTAGTCGTCGGATGTAGGAATTACTACGGCCTGTTGCCTGTTACCTCGACCTGTCCTGTTTTGCCATCATCTTTTCTTATGGTGGCCCATTTACGCGCCACCACTCACAAAAAAGTCCCGTTATTCCCGTTCCCGTGGGAACGGGAATAACGTTTTGTAAATTACTTTCTTCCAACATTCCTACATTTACTAAGAACCTGGGACTCTAGTCTCTTAAACTTACGATTAAACTTCTATTCTATTATTATTCTACTATTACTCTACTACGATGGGGTCAAAAATTGCGAGTCTGGTAACTTTGATCGATCATTATAGTATAGCAATAGAATATGAATAGCAAGCTATAGAATAATCTGGGTTTTTTGACCTAAATGGTTAATCCTGTTTTATAAGACGAAATTGGACCGGGCGTAGTGCAACTGTCACTTAATATCAATCAGTATTGACATTTATAATGTCAGTCGAACGTAATCATAACATTATCTTATTATGGATCAGACTACCCTTTTTGGTCAATTCCAATCTATTGCGATACTACTGCTATAGTTATAGCAAAATTCATTACGAGACTACCAAATGTGTATTTTCTTGCGATTAACGTACTGTTCCTACTCTACTTTTATTCGATAGTTACGTTTTGCGCGATGAGACTGAGGGCCCTGTACACCAATTTTCACGTCGATACAGTCAAGGATGTCGATTTTTCATTCTCACTAAAAAAGCCGTAATTCCCGTTCCCGTAGGAATTTTGTAAATTCCTTTCTTTCAACACTCTTTCATTCACTGAGGAACCTGTACACCAAATTTCAAGTCGATACACTCAATAATGTCGATTTTTCATACTTACTAAAAAGTCCCGTAATTCCTGTTCCTGAGGGAATTTCGGGAATTCCTTTCTTAGCGGATGCCTACGTCATAACATCTAACTGCATGCCAAATTTCAGCTCAATCCGTCGAGTGGTTTGGGCTGTGCGTTGATAGATCACTATGTCAGTCAGTCAGTCAGTCACCTTTGAGTTTTATATATGACGGAGCAGCAGCATGAAACAGGATCAGGATGATCAGGATCCTCAGGATTGCCGGCCATGGGTAACTCGAGCGATTATTTAAACAACGTCTCACTGAAGATTACTTTTATTGTAACAAACTTAATTTGAAATACACGGACGATAAAACAGACAAACTAGTGCTGTTCGGACGGCGTCCAGGCCAAGAATTAGGCTTGGGTAACTCCGGACAAGAAGACTTAAATGAGCTAGATCCTCTCCCGGATCGTAAAATCTGAATCACTCCACAGTTTTCTTATCGAGCCGGATCCCAAATAAGTCCGGAGTGAGAGCTCGGCTCGGACGAACTCGCACGTCACGTCGTCTCAGACTACTGAGGAAGACTGGGATGGGATGGGAATAAGAATAAGATTAGGATCGTTCGGATACTGCGCTCGCGCTCGCTCGGCCCGGCGGCGGCGGCCGCGGGGCCCGGTCGACGATTCGGTCACACCCACTGTCAATGTTCGCGCGGCGGGCTGAGATTAGACGCGGACGGATCCAGATTTGATGACTCGCGCGAAGTGCTTGGAGTGTATGGGAATCGGAATAAGAAAGGGGACCCGGCTCGATAAGATGAGTAGAATCCCAGAGCGGATCCGGACAAGATAAGTCCAATCCCTCTCCGGAGCTGGGAGTACCCAAGTCTACCAAGAATGCCCAGTCCGCTCCCGCCGCTGCAACACGAGAATGTCCAGGCCCGCCAAACGGTTGAAAGGTTGGTAGGCCTGCGTTTCACCGACCAATCAGCAAGCAGCGTCAGTGCTGCCAACATGGCGCATGGGACCGCGACCACTTCCGGTCGTTTTGTGTTTCTTCCGCTCCGACATATATATAGAAAAGTTCCATAATAAAGAACCATGTTTTGTATAAAAGTATCGACAACTTGATTTAGGACAAGTTATTTTTACCATCACTAGCTTTTTAGAAAATTAAAAATAAAAAGTCGAACCCAGCTACGGGAAAGGTGCGGAAGAGAGAGTCATACGACCCAGTGGAGACAGTCAAGTGGTCTCTTTTTAACATATTCAATGATTGTTTTTGTTAACTAGGTATGTAGAGACAAAGTTTATTTAGTTATGTAAGGATTTTGTCCATAATGTTTATTATTATTATTTATAATAATCACACGTAAATTTGTGCGCCTAATTTAGGCATATCATAGTGATACTCTTTTTTACTACATTACATCTGTAAAGTATAGACCTATGGTAACAAATAAAGATTCTGATTCTGATTGCACTTGAGTAAGTAGCGTAACACTATGAATGTGACTCATACGTAGTATCTCTAGTTGGTCTGTGATGTGTGACTTTTTATTTTAGGACTACTTCCATGCTTTAGTCCTCAGAATAAAGACAAGCATAGAAGGAGTCCTAAAATAAAAAGTCACATCATTGTGTTACGCTACTTACACAAGTGCAACCATTGAATATGTTAAAAAGAGACCAATATACTTTATCCACTGGGTCGTATGAGTCTTCCGCACCTTGCCCGTACCTGGGTTCGACTTTTTATTATTAATTTTCTAAAAAGCTAGTGATGGCAAAAATAACTTGTCCTAAATCAAGTTGTCTATACTTTTATACAAGACATGGTTCTTTATTATGGAACTTATCATAACTAATTCAGGAGTAATTGTATGGTATTATAATAACAAGAAAACAAAGATAAAAACGCTTTATTGCTATAAAAATGCAAATAAAAATACAAAATGTAACAAACCGTATAAAATTTTTAAAAGAAAAAGAATAAGGACAATTGTGCCTTATCGATTAAAGCGATTTCTTCGAGGAAACCTACTGCACACAATAAGTTATTTTAATGAATAAAACGGGTGTCTTGATAAAAATATAATAATACTTACCAAATTCTAAAGATTTTCCGTTCATAAAAAACTCTGTCACATCAGATATTAGCACAGCTCTAAAATAATTAAAACTAAAAGATGTGTGCCTATAATAATATGTATATATAAAACAAGTAAAACAAATCTATTTTTGGAAATTTCATAATGTATGAATTATGCGCTTCTTTCTTTACACACTCATTTTCAATAATCTTGCTCTGCACTCTGCACCTTAAATGTTTGTTTTTGCCTGGGTTGATCTTGATCATCACTTTGTGATGGAGTGTTTGTATGTGAAAAATCCCTGCTTGTGGTTTTTTTGTGAGACCTAAAAATATAATATGTTTTAATTAAAACTTATAAAAGAGAGTAAGTATTGTAAAACCTGGGTGTAAAACCTGTGGCGCTTTTGTTTTTATCACAAAGTAAAATTTTCATGGAATTTTATTTGTTTACAGTTTACAGCATTGGTTTACCCAAATTTACGGTTCATATATTCTGTAGCTTTTTTTATCAAAGTATTTTGTGAGGCCTGTAAGAAAGCAAGAAAAATGTTCTTAAATATTATATTCAAGACAATAATAATAATTTATTCAAATATATATTAATTAAAGCCTTCGTATTTTTTTTTTTTAGAAAACAGGTATCTTAGAGAATATTAACTTAAACGATGACATCCCGCAACTTAAACTTGAAATTTTCATATACAATTATGAGGATCTGCAGAAAAAAAACATAGATAAACTTAAACCTGTTTTATCCAGAATGGGCAAATTGTATGTCACAATATTTTCTTTAAGGCCTATATCCAGCAGTAGACGTTTTTAGCTGAGATGATGGTATTTTCTGGTTGCATTTCTTTCTTAGATATGAAATATGAATTGTCCACTGAATGTCGCTGTCCTATTTCCTTTAACATTAAGTTGATAACGAATAACATTTAATTAATTTGATATAAAATAAGCAATTGAAAGGGCAATACTTTATGATTACCACCAACCAACTTATTCAAATTGCAGCAGCAAAACTGTTGTTACAGTTTCAGGTTATAATCTTCACCATCTTAAATCTTCTTTGTTGATAAAACAGTATGTTGTGAATGTTTAAAATCTTGTCTCTTTATAGCATCCAGTCATTTTGTGTTTAGTATATAATTTACTTGAAAACTGAAAAAAATACAACAATTAGCATATTATTATGTCTGATTTTTATTTGTCCTTAAGTTAGAACGGATGATTTAGGTTCGATAACTTTTGTCTAAACATATTTTGGCACAACACTATCATAACCTTTACAGAAGGTGTTTTACCGTAATAATTCAATAAATTTAGGTACGAGTTCGACAAACAGCGTGTAAAATTGATGTTCTTGATAATTTATTAGTCATAATAGTGCCCAGAAGTCTACAATGAAACAAAATTATTTACCGAATGGTAGGTGACCGAAACATCAAGATTTTGATTCCTTGACGCATTTGATTCACATCCCGTCACTACACAAGAGATTGTTATACATTAAGTTAAACATTTACAATCACAAAACCAATTTATCACACCTTTTTCATAAAAAATAATCATAAAACTTTTGGAGCTGCTACCGATGTTTACAATGTCATATTATGGGCAGTGTTGCCAACGGTTGAAATAGCAATCCACTAGATAAGGCTCCTCAAACCACCAGAAAACCACTAACAAAAAGATGTCCCCCTCTGAAAACCACTAAAATTTCCACTAGGGTGCATGACAGATGAGTGGACATACGTAAATAGGGGACAGTAGTGACCCTTTGCTATGCGTTCTACCCCAAATATATGACCTGGGGGGCAAGTTTCTGAACTAAAAACTATCGACTCGTATTTGACTTGTTAGCGACTTCGTTAACCAATTCCGCTTTAACAAATGTGATTTATGTTACACGCCCAAAGAAAACAGCAATGGTTAACGAAGTCGCCAAAAAGAACAAGACAATTACGAGTCAATCGTTTTTAGTTAAAAAAATTGCCTCCCTGGGCCCTTTTATTTTTTAAGGATTTTTTAATGTTCAATTTTTTGAACTCGATCCCTAACTTGAACTTGAAACTTAAAGGTCCCTCTCGGTATGGCTCGAAATTCAAATTCATTCGCGTTTTTTATTTATTCTGGCGAAAGTATTAATTTAATTAAGTTTTAATGAATTTGCGTATTTAAGAAATAAGAAACCATCTCCCACATTGTAATTTTTTTTAAATTTCGCGCCATACCGAGAGGGACGACCTTTTTCTAAAAATTAACTAATTCGCAACCTTAAAATTTTATTGCCATCTAGATCTTAAACTATCGTCTTTTTAAAAACTATAATCAGGTGCTCAAGACAGCTACAAAGAAAACTAAGGGTCCTCGAAGTATGGACAAAAATATGAACTTTGTATTCAGTTGAAAAAAAAAGGAAAAATTTAATGTAATTCTACTAAAATGTCTAAAACATCTTAAGTTCATACGCTTTGTAACAGCATACCGCAATTCTAATTTCTTCAAAAACTGCAACCGTTCTTGGTCTTATTTTTCCGCTAAAAAAAACCACTAGCCACTAAACGCTAAAAATTGCCACTAAATGGGGGTTCCAAACCACCAGATTTAGTGGTAAATCCACTAAGGTGGCAACACTGATTATGGGTAAGGCCGCCAATTTTGCCACTTAGTGACATAAAGTTACATACACACTTTTACGTTACGGTAACGCAGAAGTAACGCAAAAGTTACATATTTTTTTGTAAAGCTAAGAACACAACTTAGGTAATAATTTGAGTATATATTTTTTTAAATGTAATGAGTACGAATCTATTTCTATTATTTTTCATATTTAATGGTTAAATAGGGTTTTCTTTATTCACATAATAACAGTTGTTTTAGGAATGAAATAAATCAACACGACCCACAAACCCAAATTGATTTTAATAGTTGAGCTTGTTCTCTCAACTAAATAAATAGAGTTACTAAAAATATAGCTAAATCGTTAAAGAAAAATAGTTATTTAAATAATTCTAATATAAAAATTTACGCACACAAAATTCGATGAGCACATGGCTTTATATCATTTTATGTAACGTTACATAAAAAAAATGTTATCGGTTACATAAAAGTAACATAAAAGCAACGAAAAAGTCACATAAAAGCGAAAAATTCAACATGTTTTTGGTCAGCATTTCGAAAGTAAACAGAATAGCAGGCTTAAACCTAGATTTTCGGATAATATAAGCATTGTCGAAACTATGAATACAACATTCATCAAAAACAAGCGTATGCAGAGGTTAAAATAAAAAAAAAAGGTTTTGCAATTTCGCTGACGAAGCACGTGTGCACCACTTTGACATCAATTCATTCTCAAAATCATAGAGTTTTAATAGGTTTATGAAAAAAATATCGTTAGTGTTGCCAAAGTAATCATTACAATTAACCAAATTAAATTCAAATGCTACGTAACTCGAGATAATTCGTCACATAAAAAATGTTACATAAAAGTGAAAAACTCGGGACATGTGTTCAAACATTGATAAAAACTAAATAAACAGAGTTATGATAGAATTCTTCCTTTTATTTGATAATAAAAATATCGTACTTGGGCTAGGCATAGAAAGATTTTTACTAACTCCAAAAAAAATTCATAATTTTGTAAATTTCGTCAGCAAGTGTTTTTGGGACAAAGATAATTTGTATGAAAAAAAAAAAACTCACTTACAAAAAAATTAATTAAAATAAAACTACGCTAGCTACAGCCATTTTCTAATCGGCCATTTTTTCCCTAAAGATTGCTTTGCTAGAAAGCATAGCCGAAGTAAATAAAAATTAAAAAATTTAAAAGTTATTTAGGAAAACTTAAAATTGTAGCAAAAAGTGGCAAAATTGGCGGCCTCACCCTTATACGTCAAAATAAAACAAACCATAAACAAACCACCAAATATGTACCAAATTATTGTTTTTTAATTTTGTACGGTACTAATAAACCAGTGTCATCAATAAACCACTTTGATACCACAAGAAGAAAACTTGCAAAGAATTCTTATATTTTATCTCTCTCTAACTAATAGTCTTTTTGCCGTTTAGTAAGGAGCGTAACAATATGAAAATAACTTTTTATTTTAGCCCGGTTTCTATGCTTGTCTTTATTCTGAGCTTTAGTCATAGTTCCATGAAGGCAATTAAGCGTTTTAGCGGCAGTTTCCTTACTCTGAGACCGTAACCAGATTACCCACAGAACAAGAGAATACAATAGAAATAGCATCATGAGCTTTTAGTACTAAAACCAGTGTGTCCAAACTCACACATATAAACCAAACGCTCACTATGAAATCCAAGCTACCATTGGTGATTAACGACAAAGCCGAAAAGATCTACATCACAAAACTTTGAAGTAGACTGTGAACCTTTTTTACAAATTAACAAAGATCAAAATCAAATAACAATTATGAAATACTTAAGATAATCATGACATACCATATGATAAAAGAATGAAATTAGGTTTTTCCAAAGACATGGTAGAAAGCTATACATCCTCTTTGCTTTAAAATCCTCACGCATTGTTCCTAGTTTTACTATTCGACGCTAGATGGAACTACAGCTTTTGTACTACCGCTACTAAACACTAGGTGGCTACGTCGAAAAATGAAAAACTAAGCTAGGGATGTACATATTACGGGAGAAAGTTTGTCGATGAGAAAAACCTATCGATATACAACTTTCTTTCATATGGCTACAGTTAACAATTACTTTTTTTTACGAAAATCTATGTGTATTCTACGCAAACGGCCTTCTTGGTGATTGGCAATGTATTGGTATTATCATATGAAAAAACCAGTCGCTCATAGAACAAAGTTTATTTTAGTGTACAGTTTTATTTTTATTTATTTCCAATGTCGTTTTGTATTCAACAGTTATGCTTCGCATAAATAGAGATTCAGAAATAAAAATGTGTTTTGTTATAAAATTGTATATACCTACAGTACTGCAAAAGTTATAATGCGCATAGAAATCTTCGTCACTGTTCGACAACGGTCGTATTCCCTAGCGACGGAAGACGATATGTATTTAAGGAGGTTAAGTGCATTTTCTGCATGCGTAATTTAGTAGAATTATGATTTTTGATTCAGGTGTTTCCGTGAAATCGACAATTAGCGAATCTGCATGCGCATTATTAATTTTGGAGTAAGTACTGTACTTTAAATGAAGCTTTATTTTAACCAAAGTAAACAATTTAGGTGGATGGGTAGATAGACCAATAAAACAAGATGGGTTTTATATTTATATTTTTTATCTCATTTAATATCGAAGTACTTGCTTATTTATTACTTGCCTTAAACTCTTAACTAATCTTGGTTTTTTTAATACATAATATTTAGCATTTTTTATTCTCTAGGTATTGTTTATTAAAACTCCTCTTAGCTTAAGGCTTGGTGCTTCAAAAATTTGTGTTTTTGAAATTTTTTTAAACAATCTGAGACATACAAAATTGATGTCTTCATTCTGAAAAAAATATATGTGTTAGTTAAGGATCTAATCTAGTCATCATACTAAAGGAAAACAGGATCTAATTAATTTTAGTTGATAGAAAAAAATCTCAAAGTAACCCCTTTTTGTTCCGTTTTTTCCATTTTATTTTTAAACCGCTGATTGTTTTTATTTGATTTTTGGAATGAAAATTGCTGACCTTAAATTTTAGACATACTACTATAGTAAGAATTTTTAAGTTTAACGAAAAGACAAAAAACAAGCAAAAACTAAAAAAAAACATCGTTTTCGCGCGGTCCGATGCCATGCCGCGCCGCTCCCTACCCCGTCAGTACCCTTGTGGCCACGGCCGAGGCCGGTTCTGTGTCAAATTTTTGTTTTCGCGCTCTCGTATTTCGTTTTATTTTTATTCAAATGTAAACAAATTTTGACAACAGATGTCAAAACAATGAACCATAACATCTGATTAGGATCTGTATGGAGCTGAAAGAAACCAATTTTGATACCGATATTACATTTATAAAACCGTCGCATTACAAACTTACCTTTTTTATTCCCACAAATAAAACTTAAATCATAGGGTACTTATATAGTTATATCATATCTTTGTTAGTTCTGTGGCGCCGATAACACAATATTAATATTACATTAGCACAATATTACGTGGTATACTTACTCAAATTACTTTAAGAAGGCAGTAATTTATGTCTTAATAGAAAATGTTTCCTTTTTATTTAACGCTTTTCGGTTTTTTCGGCTGTTTAATTTTTTGATGAAAAGATTTTATTTTTTGCTTTTCAGTTTAATTTTTATGGAATCCCCCCCCCCCTCACTTCAAGGTTCACCTTCACCTCAAATCACCCTCCAAACGCTGGTCTCACACCCCTGAAGGTGGTCAGACGACCTGGTAAAGGTTGCGGCCTATGTCCAGCAGTGGACGCTATCGTGTGAGATCGGCTGCTTAAAATCAAAACCTAGTAACTCGTTTTAACAAAAATGTTCAGGAGAGCCAAAAAACGGGTCGACCACTTTAATTCGTTGCCCCGAAGAAACCAGACGCAATAGCGATTTCGGTGTTTGACCAAAAGTTTGACTATATTGTTGACTATAGTCACACTTAAATCGATCCCACTATTTTTTTTTTTTTAATTTACCCAAATATGACAATGAAAAAAATTTTGAAATACAATCTCTGAGTTAATTCTCTACTTTTTAAAGCATTTTATATTTTTAGTTGTACGTTTCGAATGAAAAATGTTATTTTTTGAAGTGCATTCATTTAAAAGTTATACAAATGATTTATTTGTGGCAGAATTAAGTTTTGTTTACGATTTGGTTACGACTCGTGGTTAATTCAGCCAAATTTGTATACTGTTTTTGTAACTTACTAAATTCCATCAAAATTTGATTGATTTTATAATCGGCGCCAAATTCAAAACATAGTAAGTCAGCTTTCAAATTCATAACCTAGTAAGTCGGTTGAGTTGCTAGGTTTTTTTATTTGTAATCCGACATGCGCTATGTTAAGAATATGTACTTCATGGAAATTTCAATAACTTTTCCAAATTGGGTAGACTTGCTAAATTTTATTTTTAAAATTACGTAAGAAACTGGGTGTTTTAAGGTTCATATCAAATCTATACCGCCTAGTAAGTCGAAAAATGACAAAAACTGTTTTTTTGCAAAAACACCGTTACTAGGTTTTGAATTTGGGCAGCCGAGATGATGATGATGATTATTATTATATTAGTCGGCGAGGCGCTTCTCCAGAAGTCCCCCAGAGTCCTCCAGAAGAAGGCAGGTAGTCGCCACTTACAATGGAACTGGTGGGGCGAGTGTTGAAAATTTTGCGGTTTTTGTAATCCAATCGTCGTAGGTCGCCAATTTAGAAAACTCCTATGTCCGCCCGCCTGCAGTAGAAATAACTCCAGAGGTTGAAGAAGGGATGATATATTTACACATGGTTAGGTACACTATGTACAAGAAAATGAATGCATGTTAATGTGTACAGCGGCTGAGATGTACTGCCTAGTTAACAAAAGTCTTTTTGAAAGGTAACAATGTCAATTTTAAAATCTTCTTCTATAAATTAAAAAGTAACAGTATCCAAAATTAGTTTGGTTTCAAAAAGGTTGGAGGAAAGGCACAATTTACTTTTATATAAAAAATATATATACTTATGCGAGCAGTTCTCATGTAAATTACAATATGGCAATACAATCTGTGAGTGAATAAAAAAGGCATCCATATTTTATCCACCCTTAGGCCGCATTTGCAGGCCGCACGCAGGGCGTTGCGCGAGGCGTCGTGCGGGGCGTGCTGCGCCCAAATCAAATGTATAGCAATAGTATGAGACCGTTTAAAGAGACGCGCATAGGCCTATGTTCGATATCGTATAAGGAAACGCGTCGGCTCCCGCGGCGGCGCCCGCAGCGGCGGCGCCCGTGGTGGGGCGCCCGCGTCGGAGCCCACACGACATCCCGCACAACACGCCGCGTCTTCGTAAAGGAGGCCTTAGGGTGTGATTTTAGTTCCAAATAAAAAAAGTTATCAACTCAAACTATATCGTTATTTGTTTAAAATTAAAACAACCAGTGGTGTTTTATTTATATTGAGAAAACACTACAAAAAGGGTTTACTTTGATATTTATTTCTACAGAGTGAAATTCATTACATCTTGTTACTTTTTAATAACTTGTCTAAACTAAATCCTACATCTATATTTTTCAGAATTAAGAAATCTGTTTTATATTTCTCAGATGGTTTAAAAAAAACTCGTTATTACAAATACCTTACCTAAACGCAAATTCTTGTTAGCTGAAACGAAAATCGGAAAGAAAAATTGTGCGGTAGGTATAAACATCTCGATTTAACTTCGGCTTGTATGAAAAGTAATAAAATTTAAAACTGCCGCGACATTTCGCATTTCGACGCGCGCATGTCACAGCTGCAAGGGTGGGGGACCCTCATACCTAATTAGGTAAGAAGCTTCAAAGTACGGAGTCTTAAGAAGCTTTCATGATGGTTCCATCTTCAAGGTTATGCTTAAGTGTATTAGGTTCTGAGCTTGGCCCAAGGTGATCCAGTAACACAGGCTGTAAATAAATGAAAAGAAAAATAAAATATAGCACACTATAAGAGTGACGACTTGTCTTTATACAATACTAGTCGACCCGGCAAACTTCGTACCGCCTAACCTATTATTAGAACGTGCATGTTTTCTGTTGTGGGTAGTCTGTAAGTTACTATCAATAAATCAGTTGTTGTTCTACACTCGGTGGTTTCACTACATGGTGACAGCGGCGGTTTCTAAATCGAGAAATATCAGTGTAATCCGGCTACAAAAATTGTCATTATTATTTTGTGAGACATCAGTTTTGAGTGCTGTAAATAATTCGCGACATGGAACACGCAAGACCACCACCAGAGCTGAGTGTGGACGGCAGCCCCGTCAGCCGGGCTGACGCATGGCGGCGATGGAAAACGCAGTTTTTATTGTTCCTAAAGGCATCGGGGGTGCATAAGGAAGAACCAGCAGTTCAGGCCAGCTTGCTGATTAATTTGATTGGACCGGATGGTTTCGATGTATTTCAAACATTTACATACGGCGCCGGCGAATCGGCGGATGACATCAAAATTATCATAAAGAAGTTCGACAGCCATTTTGGAACAAAACCTAACATAGCACTGTCCAGATACAACTTTTTCACTAGAAACCAGGAAAATGGGGAATCGATTAATCAGTACGTAACTGCTCTTAAGCTACTTAGCAAGTTGTGCGAGTTTTCTTCGCTGGAGGAAGGCCTGATCAGGGATCGGATCGTGTGCGGAGTTAATAGCGCAGTGGTCAGGGACCGTATGTTGCGAACGGAAGAATTAACTCTTGATAAGGCAATTAAAATTTGCCAAGTGGAAGAAATGTCATCGGATGGCAACCGCCAGTTGGAGCGAGGAGCAGGCCTGGGGTCTGTTCAGGTGGATGCGGTGGCATCGCAAGGCAACGGCGGCGGCGCGCCGCGGCGCTGGCAGGGCTGGCGCGGCGGGCGCGGGGGCTACAGCGGCGGCGGCGGCCGGCGCGGCGGCGGCCGGGGCTCCGGCTCTGGGAGACCGGGGGCTCAGGCGAGGCGCCAACTGTGTGGTGCTTGCGGCGATTATAAATGCAAGCCAGGGGCTTGTCCGGCTTATGGTGTTGAGTGTTTTGTGTGTGAAAATCACGGGCACTTTGCTAGGATGTGTAAAGTGAGCGATCGATCAACAAGAAAGGTAAACGAAATTGAGTTTAGTGAGGAGCAAGATGGCGCATCCGAGGACAGCTGTGAGTCATTTCATATTTCTGTAATCTCAGGGCGAAACTTATCATCAGCGGACAAATGGTACGAAAATCTACGCTGCGCTAGTGGCACAGAGCGTTTTAAGCTGGATACTGGTGCAGACATTAATCTAATTTCATTTGAAAATTTTTTGCGTTTAGGTTTTGATCCAAAGATTATAATTAAAAAAGAAAAAATTAAAGTAGAATCGTACACTGGCAACAGAATTCCATTAAAAGGAGTTTGTAATTTAGAGTGGTATTACAATGGAATAGGGTATATTTTAAATTTTGGCATAGCTAACATGAAATGTGAAAGCGTTCTGGGAAAGGACTCTTGCGAATGTTTAGGATTAATCAAACGGATTAACTCGGTAAACATAAATGAATACTCCGACCTATTTCACGGGCTAGGGTGCCTACCGGGCGTTTATCACATTGTTGTCGATGAGTCAATAAAACCGGTTGTCTGTGCGCCACGTAAGATACCGTTCGCATTGCGCGATAGACTTAACGCAGAATTAAATAAAATGATTAATTTAGGAGTTATTCGTAAGGTGAGCCATCCAACACCGTGGGTGAATGCATTAGTAGTAGCGGCTAAAAAGAATGACGGCATAAGGGTTTGTTTAGACCCGCGGCCGCTGAACAAGGCTATTCAACGGGCTCATTTTCAAATGCCTACAGTAAACGAGTTAGCCACGCGTCTTAAGGGAGCTCAGCTGTTCAGTGTTTTGGACGCTAATTCTGGATTTTGGATGCAGAGAATAGACGACGATAGTGCTGATTTATGTACATTTAGCACACCATTCGGACGATATCAATTTTTGAGGCTACCTTATGGAATTAACTGTGCATCGGAAGTTTTCCACGGAAAAATGCGTCAGCTTTTAGAGGATTTAGAGGGCGTTGATAATTTTGTTGACGATATTATTTTGTGGGGCAGAAATTCGATTGAACATGATCAAAGGCTTATTGCTTTGTTAGGCAGAGCACGTGAAATTAACCTTAAATTTAATAAATCAAAATGTAAGATAGGTGTTAAGGAAGTAGTTTATTTGGGACACATATTTGACAAAAACGGTATGCGCCCCGATTCAAATAAAATAAGGGCTATTAAAGAAATGCCTGTACCTACTGATAGAAAAGCATTAGAGAGGTTTTTAGGGGTAGTAAACTTTCTTGCTAGGTATATTCCAAACTACTCGGAGCATGCAGCACCATTAACCGGGTTATTAAAGAAAGACGCTATTTGGTGCTGGGAACATGGACACCAAAAAGCATTTGATTGTTTGCGTGCGCTAGTGGGCTCAGCGCCGGTGCTGGCACTGTACGACGTGGCGCGGCCCGTGCTGCTCTCCGTGGACGCCAGCGCGGAGGCGCTGGGCTGCGTGCTGATGCAGGACGGCCGCCCGGTCGAGTACGCGTCGCGCACGCTCACCGACACGCAGCGCCGGTATGCTCAAATAGAAAAGGAACTATTGGCTATAGTTTTCGCTTGCGAAAGGTTTCACCAATACATATTTGGAAAAACAAACATATTAGTCGAAAGTGACCACAGACCACTGGAAAGTATATTTAAAAAACCATTAATGTCAGTCCCAGTGCGCTTGCAACGAATGATTTTACGGCTACAGGGGTACGATCTTAATGTAGTTTATAAGCCCGGAAAATTTATGTACCTACCTGACACGTTGTCGCGGGCACCGTTACCAGATTTATATGTAAACAATAGTGTCGATGACGATATTTTGTTACAAGTTCAAATGATAGTTGAAACATCAAGGATTTCAAAACAAAAATTAACACTAATTAAAAATGAAAACAGAAAAGATAACACCTTTGTTAAGTTATCAGATTGTATACAAAACGGATGGCCTAAATACAAAAGCGAATTGCCGACTGACTTACATGTTTATTGGTCGTATAGAAATGAGTTATTTTTGATCGATGGTGTAATTTTTAAATCAGAATTGGTTGTAATTCCGCCATCTCTAAGGCAGCACATGCTAGTGTTAGTGCACGAAGGTCATTTAGGTATTGACAGGTGCAAAAGACGCGCTCGCGAAGTTATATTTTGGCCACAAATATCAAATGACATAGAGATGTATGTAAAGCGTTGCAAGGTTTGCCAGGAGAATGCAAATGCACCTACTCGTGAACCATTAATTTCTATTGAAGTGCCAAACCTTCCGTGGAACAAAGTTGGATCCGACATATTCGAATTTAAAAAGAGATATTTTTTAATAATAGTTGACTATTTTTCAAACTTTACAGAGGTCACTGAGTTAAATAATATAACATCCGAGAGTGTAATAACTAGCATGAAACAGGTTTTCGCGAGGCATGGCATCCCAGAGGTGCTGATTTCTGATAACGGTACACAGTACAGTAGCCGCGAGTTTCAAAAGTTTGCAGAAGAATGGGGATTTGATCATATTACCAGTTCACCTAATTATCCACAGGCGAATGGTAAAAGTGAACGAGCCGTACAGACAATAAAAAAGATGCTTATAAAATCCGTACAGGAAAAAGGGGATTTTTACATAGGCTTATTAAACTATAGGAACACTAGTAGAGATGGATTGGATTCTCCTGCGCAACTTTTAATGAGCCGTAGACTAAGATGTAAATTGCCAGTACATCCTAACTTACTAAAGCCTAAAATCAGCGATCAAAGTAACTATAAAAAAATTATAGAAAATCAAAATAAAAGCAAATTGTACTATGATTCAAAAAATAAAAAGCAGCCTAAACTTGATATAGGCGATGATGTTGTGTTAATAGATGGTAAGAATAGATCTCGTGGCACTGTAGTCAGTCACGCGGACACTCCTCGTTCGTTCATAGTTCAAAATAAAGTTGGTGCGCGTTATCGCCGCAATAGAAGGCATCTACTTAAATGCACGCCGCCATCCTCATCGTCGCCGGGGAGTGATCAGAAGGCACAAATTGTTAGTCGGGATGTTGCTCGTGCCACTGACTCGGAGCCTCGAGTTCGTAGTCGTAGCTCTCCGCCGTTAACAAGAAGAAGGGCTAAAGAATTGGGGATTAAATTGTAATAATCAAAACTTATAAAAAAAAAAAGAAAAAAGGTTAAGTAAGCGTAATAGAATATTATAAAATAAGTTTAAATTATAAGGGAAAGATGTTGTGGGTAGTCTGTAAGTTACTATCAATAAATCAGTTGTTGTTCTACACTCGGTGGTTTCACTCACAGAACAAGGAAGATGCTCTCTCTCTCTAAATAGAAATCGCGAGTAGGCGGAGCCCGCGTGCCTATCATTAGCTCTGCAGTGCCTATGCGTAGTTTTTGACAGATTTGATAAGCTCAGTTGCTTTATGCTTCTTGTAAACAAACCACCAGGAAAAATATGAAAAAAAACCCACTAAAATGCCATAATGTGCTGTGTTGGAATGCAAAAATTAAAGTTGGGGACTTAAAAGTACTAATTATGCCGTATCATTACATCGGTAAGTAATATTTCACTGTATTTTTAAATAAATTTGAAATTATACATGAACAAGAAAACAAAACCATAAGTGAGAAAATGAAAACACCCTAATTACGGAGCAGTAAAATTGAATTTTCATTGAAGCCTGTGACTGTGACTGTACCTTCTTAGCGTTCTTCTTTATCTATGGTATTAGACTCATGACTTTTTCTAGAACATTTTGACAACAGTATAATGGAAATCAGTTAGAGATTGCTCAACATGATGAAAATCTATCGATAATTTTCTATGATAAAAATCTATCGATAATAATAATTTTCAGTAAAAATAAAAAAAGTTATTCGCTTCGACTTGAAAACCTCTACCTTTTTTTCGGTTTAAAATGTGATTTACTTTAAAGTTAAATTCTTGAATACGAATGAAATTATATGAATCTTTCAACTTAGACTCTTGCGTATGAATGAAATAATATTAGCATCATCATCATATTACAATAATGTTGTAATATGTAAAAAATAAAGTCGCTTTCCGCATCAGTCCTTAGGTATGTTTAAATCTTTAAAAATACAGCGGATTTTAATGCGGATTTTTTTAATAGATAGAGTGATTCAAGAGGAAGGTTTATAAGTATAAAACATGCACGTTCTAATAATAGGTTAGGCGGTACGAAGTTTGCCGGGTCGACTAGTATTGTATAAAGACAAGTCGTCACTCTTATAGTGTGCTATATTTTATTTTTCTTTTCATATATTTACAGCCTGTGTTACTGGATCACCTTGGGCCAAGCACAGAACCTAATACACTTAAGCATAAACTTGAAGATGGAGCCATCATGAAAGCTTCTTAAGCTAAGAGGAGTTTCAATAAACAATACCTAGAGAAGAAAAAATTCTAAATATTATGTATTAAAAAAACCAAGATTAGTTGAGAGTTTAAGGCAAGTAATAAATAAGCAAGTACTTCGATATTAAATAAGATAAAATAATATAAATATAAAACCCATCTTGTTTTATTGGTCTATCTACCCATCCACCTAAATTGTTTACTTTGGTTAAAATAAAGCTTCATTTAAAGTACAGTACTTACTAAAAAATTAATAATGCGCATGCAGATTCGCTAATTGTCGATTTCACGGAAACACCTGAATCAAAAATCATAATTCTACTAAATTACGCATGCAGAAAATGCACTTAACCTCCTTAAATACATATCGTCTTCCGTCGCTTGGGAATACGACCGTTGTCGAACAGTGACGAAGATTTCTATGCGCATTATAACTTTTGCAGTACTGTAGGTATATACTATTTTATAACTAAACACATTTTTATTTCTGAATCTCTATTTATGCGAAGCATAACTGTTGAATACAAAACGACATTGGAAATAAATAAAAATTAAACTGTACACTAAAATAAACTTTGTTCTATGAGCGACTGGTTTTTTCATATGATAATACCAATACATCGCCAATCACCAAGAAGGCCGTTTGCGTAGAATACCCATAGTTTTTCGTAAAAAAAAGTAATTGTTAACTGTAGCCATAATGAAAGAAAGTAGTATATCGATAGGTTTTGCTCATCGACAAACTTTCTCCCGCAATATATGTACATCCCTAATTTTTCGACGTAGCCACCTAGTGTTTAGTAGCGGTAGTACAAAAGCTGTAGTTACATCTAGCGTCGAATAGTAAAACTAGGAACAATGCGTGAGGATTTTAAAGCAAAGAGGATGTATAGCTTTCTACCATGTCTTTGGAAAAACCTAATTTCATTCTTTTATCATATGTATGTCATCATTATCTTAAGTATTTCATAATTGTTATTTGATTTTGATCTTTGTATATTTGTAAAAAAGGTTCATAGTCTACTTCAAAGTTTTGTGATGTAGATCTTTTCGGCTTCGTCGTTAATCACCAATGGTAGCTTGTATTTCATAGTGTTCGTTTGGTTTATATGTGTGAGTTTGGACACACTGGTTTCAGTGCTAAAAGCTCATGATGCTATTTCTATTGTATTCTCTTGTTCTGTGGTTTCACTACATTTTCTACTTAAAAACCTTCAGAATCACTCTACCTATTAAAAAAATCCGCATTAAAATCCGCTGTATTTTTAAAGATTTAAACATACCTAAGGACTGATGCGAAAAGTGACTTTATTTTTTACATATTACAACATTATTGTAATATGATGATGATGCTAATATAATTTCATTCATACGCAAGAGTCTAAGTTGAAAGATTCATATAATTTCATTCGTACAGTCACGGACTAGGAGGCCGTAACAGATTTGTCTATGGTTTCGTCAGCCCTAGACTGTATTACCAAAGAACAAGAGCTATTTTGCAAAACAGAAAAACCGGAAGTGTTACGCCGATCGTGTCCGCCACTGTACCTATTCAAGAATTTAACTTTAAAGTAAATCACATTTTAAACCAAAAAAAAGGTAGAGGTTTTCAAGTCGAAGCGAATACCTATTTTTTTTTTCACTGAAAATTATTATTATCGATAGATTTTTATCATAGAAAATTATCGATAGATTTTCATCATGTTGAGCAATCTCTAACTGATTTCCATTATACTGTTGTCAAAATGTTCTAGAAAAAGCTTAGAGTATACATTATAGCTATAGAGGGAGTACATCCAAGTGGGAACAGTAGACACAGGTGAGAACAAAAAGGCGTTCCCGCCGCGAGCGTCTATAGTCTGTGATGATTGCTTGTACCGTGCGGTCCTGGAGAGATTTTGTTCGTATTTCGCCGTCACTATGGTGAAATGTGCAGTTGATTGTTGCAAAAATGATAACAGAAAACACACCAAATCGAAATCAAGTGTTACATTTCACCGGTAAGTCGATTTTCATACTTATTTTTATAAAAACAATTCAATAATCGCGGGGTTGAAGGAGACGCGAGAGGCGGGTACGCACAAGCCCGCCTCCACACCGCACCTAACCACACTCCCCACTTGCTCCCCACTCGAGATTTTAGTGATGTGCCGCGACCAACGTTAGAGTCGATGTTTTTTTATCAAATGTTTATAATCTGCAGAGTATAGTAATGTAACTGTATCACTAAAATCTTATGATATTCTTCTAGCTTTTATCTACTATAAGATATAAAAATCAATCGGGGTTTGTTTTCTCGCTAAAACTCTAGCCGGCCGGGCGGATTTAAGGTGGAGGAAACTCTCGGTATGGCGCAAAATTCATAAATCTTTGTGTTTTTTATTTATTATGACGAAAGTATTCGTTTTTAACAGACTTCAGAAAAGGAGGTTATCAGTTTGACTTGTATGTATGTATGTGTGTTTGTCCGCGATTGTCTCGAGTTTGGCTGAACCGATTTTGATGTGGTTTTCACAAAAGTATTTGTTACATTCAGGAAAAGAAGTAGTACAGTGGCGGACACGATCGGCGTAACACTTCCGTTATTTCTGTATTGCAAAATAGCTCTTGTTCTTTGGTAATACAGTATAGGACTGACGAAACCATAGACAAATCTGTTACGGCCTCCTAGTCCGTGACTGTACATACAAGGGGCCCTACCATATACTTTTGTTTATTTGTTTTTAATTATTTTGAGTTGGGAAAAGCGGAAAAGCAGATTCACATATTTTATGCATACCTACTAAGGACTTCTACAGCGGAATTTAGTTATTGATTACTTTTACCGATATTGATCGAGGGCGCCTAAAAAACAGGCCGCGGGTTACCAGGTGCCCGCGAACTACCGGTTAGGCACCACTGGTTAAGAAGATATAACTTTTTTAATACTCTATAACAAGGGTGATAATTTATTTAAATAGGTTTATAGACCCGTATAGCATAAAAGCTAAGCATAAAAAAAATGTTAGAACTTAAACAGCCTTTTTTTTTTATGGCGGGGAAACTCCTAACGAGTACCCTGCAGCCCCGGGGGGAGCCGCAGGGTTATGTGGGGTTAGCACCCACTAAAACCCGCCGGTGTCCTTCTCGGCTGATAGCAGGAGGGTCGCGGGTAAGCCTGTGGAATTCTCCGCGACCCCCCCGCGACAAAACCATAGACAAATCTGTTACGGCCTCCTAGTCCGTGACTGTACCTATTTTATTGAAGGCAGGGGTCTCTTTTTGTAAAAAGGAAATTATTAATAACTAGAGGCTGCCCCGCGGTTTTTCCCGCGCAGATTTCTCATAAATACAAAATTCCCGTTTTTTCCCGTTCCCGTGGGAATTTCGGGAAATCCCTTCTTAGTGCTCACCTACACTCCCTAAGGAACCTTCATGCAAAATTTCAGCCCGCTACGCCCAGTAGTTTTGGCTCTGCGTTGTCTGTCAGTCAGTCAGTCAGTCAGTCAGTCAGTCAGTAACGGAAGAGTTTTATATATATTGATTTGAATGACTTGCGTATCTAAAAAAGCCGTTTCCCACATTGGAACGTTGCAACGGTTTTGGAAGACAGACCTACTGATTTTGTGTATTGTATGGGGTGAAAGACCAAATCAAGTTTCTTATATATACACAAAATCGGTGACTCTGTCTTTCAAAAACGATAATATGTGATAATAACGATTAGTATGTGGGAGCTGGTTTTTTATATTCTTTTAAACTTTTTTACATACCTACGCGGAAGAAGAGAGAGCTAAACTATCAGTACTGATGAAGAACAATCTTTCATCAACAATAAACAAAATTTTGAACAAAATTTCATCTTAATCGTGAAATTCAATTTTTTTCGCATTTTTTAATTATTCTGGCAAAAGTATTCATTCTTGATTAAGTTAGAAAATTTGAGTTTCGCGCCATGCCGAGAGTTACTTACCACCATAAAGATATCTGCTTCAAAATTGAGTTGTAAGATTTCATCCGAACAATCATTCATATATATACATTGCAATGCAATTTAAATAAATGCTTTTAAAAACATAAATTGTTAATAAAAAAAAACATAAACAAAACGTTTTTTTTTTTTTTAATAAATCAACTAGCTTTCCCGCAAGATTTCTTCTGCGTAAAGTATTAGATGCAAAATAAAACCGGTAAGTATACTTATGCACCCAATGCAAATAACTTATCGACATCTCGTTAATTGGTACGTAAGTAGTTGATTAACATCCCTAGCTGTCATACACATATCTCTATAGCTCATCTGTCTACACTGCGCACTGAGTGATTGACTGTATAGGCTTGTTCTTGTGTTATTATTATTCTGAGAGAAAAAGTCATGAGTCTAATACCATAGATAAAGAAGAACGCTAAGAAGGTACAGTCACAGTCACAGGCTTCAATGAAAATTCAATTTTACTGCTCCGTAATTAGGGTGTTTTCATTTTCTCACTTATGGTTTTGTTTTCTTGTTCATGTATAATTTCAAATTTATTTAAAAATACAGTGAAATATTACTTACCGATGTAATGATACGGCTTAATTAGTACTTTTAAGTCCCCAACTTTAATTTTTGCATTCCAACACAGCACAATATGGCATTTTAGTGGGTTTTTTTTCATATTTTTCCTGGTGGTTTGTTTACAAGAAGCTTATAGCAACTGAGCTTATCAAATCTGTCAAAAACTACGCATAGGCAATGCAGAGCTAATGATAGGCACGCGGGCTCCGCCTACTCGATTTCTATTTAGAGAGAGAGAGCATCTTCCTTGTTCTGTGAGATTACCAGACCGTAATAGTTATCTCTAGTTGGAGTTGGTCTGTGACCGTAACCTCTTCCAATCCAAACAAACAAAATTTTGTTGGTCTAAAGAATAATAATAGCTCTAGTAGGATAGAATTAGTTACCTAGGTACCTACCTAACATAATTGCACCCATTGGGTGCACTGCATAGTCATGAACATGTCATGAATTTGTGTATATTCAATATTATCTATGTCATGAATCCAAAAAGTCCAGAAGCCAGAAGCCGCGAGGATAGACCATTTGATGGAATGGATATAGCATCTTCCGAAGTACTAGAATCCCTTGCTGAACGCAGTAATTGTTCACAATGTAAGAAATCACGAAAGTATTTCTGCTATACATGTTATTTACCAGTTCCAGAGCTACAAAGTTGTTTACCGCAGTGTAAAGTATGATTTTGTTTATTATTTTGGTTGTTGCCATTGTATATAGGTAGGTACCTATACCTATTTATTCCTAACAACCTTTTTTTGTATTTTTAAGCTCCCTGTAAAAGTTGATATTATCAAACACCGCCGTGAAATAGATGGCAAAAGCACTGCTGCTCATGCAGCTGTTCTTGCACAGGAAGACGTCAAAATTTATACTTATCCTGATATGCCAGATATAATCCTTGATGGAACAACAGTTCTTCTTTATCCAGGAGTAGAAGCCATATCTGTTTCTGAATTATTTAAAAAAAAAGAGAATACAGATTCTTATACAAAAAGAGTACTCTCTGAACTTCCATCTGGATATCACATAGGCACATTAATGAATAGAAGTTTTGAAGAAGAAAAGGAAATCAGAATTTATCATGTGAAAGATTTACCCATAAAAAGAGTAATCTTGATTGACAGTACTTGGAATCAAAGCAGAGGGATTTTTGCTGATGAAAAGCTACAGAGGATCCCCAAACTTGTATTACAGAATAGGCCTTCACAGTTTTGGAGGCACCAGAAAGGAAGTCCCAGGTGGTATCTCTCTACTGTGGAGGCTCTACACCAGCTGGTGGTAGAGCTGCATCTGTGTGCGTGGGGCCGCAGTGACCAGTACAAGTCGCAGCTCACCTTCCACTATCCTGTTCATACAACAGAGGACAATTGTGAGCCCTATACTGGACAGTATGATAATCTATTATTTTTCTTTAAATTTATGTATGAGAAGATTCATAGACTTTATAAACATGAAGATTTACTAGCATATAAGAGGATAATGAAATAAATTATTAAATAACAAATTAATATTTCATAGGTATCTTTAATTTATTATAAGGTCAGTGTGTGCAAGTCCGGCATACTTTTCTCCATATTTACTTTGAGATTAAATAAGTATTGATATGGATTCTCGCCAGTGTTCTTAGGCTACGCATGTGTCTGGAATTTTGAGGTTAGATTGAGGGGTTCTCAAGTAGATAATTTGTGACCTATCTTTAAATTATGTATAAATTATGTATGTACCGTAAACTGCTGCAACTTTGCCAATACGCTTCAAATTTGCCTAATTTATTAAAACTGAAATTACTAGACAAGTGCTCACTAGTTTTTACTTTCAATAATAGTAAAAATAGCACCGTTTTATTGGCAACCCATTTCTTATTGTTAGAAATGGCTCTTTCTGTCTCTTTTTTTTATATGAAATATCAACAGTCACAAGCAGAGCGCATGGATTTTTAGGGTTGTGCAAACTTTTTGTTTTTACTTGAAAAAAACGAGAATTTCAACTTTCTTATTAATTACGGGGTAAGTCAATGAGCTCTTTCTCCTATTTATAATGATGTTTCTTGTTTAAATGATCATTTACGACTCTAACGATGCTAGGCAATGTTGCAAAGGGATTCTTAGGCGGTAGTGGTTCAAGTTTGCCTAGGCCTAGGGTTGTCACTAGTCTCAACTACAGTGAAGCATTCTGAGGGTTGAGTTGTGATTTTACCAGTATAAGTATTTTTAAGTAAGTTATTACTTATTATTAAACAGTGTGAATGTGACTGTATGTAAATAATAGACAAAAACGTTTTTTAAGAATTTCATAAAAATACAATACCCAAAGGGGCTATTAACAAATAACATTTTAAAGTTTTTTTTTATCATCAATTATGGCCTTCTTTCATTCTTTATGTGCGCTTTTGCCAAGAACATTATTATTAGTTATAAAACATAACTAACTTATAAGAAAATGGGCAAACAACATAATATAAAAAAATATTTTTTTTATATAATAATGTTGTGTAGTACGGCTAAATGTCTAAGATATTGAGTAGGTACAGGTACGCGAATAAAGATAAATATTGAAAAGAGAAGAAGACAAAAACTTGGAGCTCGACTATACGCTGATTATTCGCAAGAAAACATTATACGTTTCTGTAGAGTACGGAGCAAAGCACTATCGAATTACAAGCCTGATTAAAATGCTGATGCCATTAGATTACTTATATAAAGTTTTTTTTTTAATAAATAGTGTGTTTTTAAATTGTATGTTTTTCAATTTGTGACAACCCTAACTCTGCTTAAAAGTTACTATGAAAGTATTTAAAGATGAAGCTCAAAGTGTGCCCAACATTGCCTGCTACCCAGATAAAAATACATATGAGTATATGTGCTAACCCATGCACATTAGGGTGGGTCACTCTTGTATGGAGAAAAAAAAAAGGTTTTATATTTTTACGTAATAGTGATAAAAGGGTGCTAAATCATGATAATAACATACGTATTTAATTATATAATAATTAAATGTCATCTTCAGCCTCCGAATTTAAGTTGAATTTTATAAAAAATTAAAAAATTGTCCTTTCTGTTTAGTACTGTAATTTATTTATTTTTGTATAAAATATGTTTTTTTTTGCAACATAAAATGTAGTATTTTAAAGCTTCTTTGATATTAACTTAACATTGTTATTAAACTTATTACCAATTTTAATCTAATTTCTGTTCTAAACTGCACGAAAATCCTTCCTACACTCGAATTTTGCCATGATTTACCTAACTTTCGAAAATAATTTTTGAGGATCAGTAACATTGTCAGGTTATAGATTCTCGGGGTAGGAGAGTTAGCAACTTTGTAACAGGTAGATAACAGGTCCTAGTATGTCTCTCAGGTCATCTGGAAGATACCTACAAGCAGATCTGAGCTCTCATAAAGGTCTTGCCTCATCTTTGCAGCTGGAATGAGTCTTGATGGCAAATCAAGGTGGTAACTTACAGCAAAAGTAGCCAAAATAATTAACTTCTGTTATTGATCTCTCGTTGAAACATACAGATGAATAAAACGTTAACTCGAGTGAGATATTTCAATGCTCGCCAAGGAGACAGTCGAACGCGAGCGAGAGGCGGCCCGTCCCCGCCGGGCAGGGCAGGAGTCGCGGCTGCCGCGGCAGGACGAGACCTTGGAGATTTCGTGAACGAAGCTCAGTAATTCTGGGCGCAAGAATATAAGTCTACGGTATCTTCAGCCTGGCGTAAAAGTCGCCTTTGGGCCACGAATGTACGGAGCGGGGGCAGCATTTTGTGCTTCCGTACACCGAGCAGTTGTCAAAGGGAGAACAGCCCTGTCTCCCTCCGAGAAGAAGCCAATGCGCGGTTATTTGCTTAATTGATCCCTAATTGCATACAGCTTCTTGTGGACCCTATAATATGCTAAGAAGAGGGCAAGGAGGGGATGAAGTAGGCGTGACTACGATATAACCCTGTCGCACCTCATACGACATCACATCGGGCGTAAAAGTAACCATTATGGGCTCACCTTCTCCAAACAAAAACCCATTCGGCATAGGACATCTTTTCAGGTCATCTTTAAGTCTAAATCGTCATTGAAAAGGCAAATCGAAACAGACGAAGCAATGCTGTAATGATATGATTGATTCTTACTAACATGTTGCCTTTTTAATCAAGTACCATTAAAGGAAGGGACTGTAATTGAACAACAGGTTGGTTTTTTCTGTTCTAGTTGTTTAGCAATTGCTTCCGTAATGGGCTGGAGGCTGGGACCTGTTGTAGCGCCGTCAACGTAAGCGAAAAATAATGTTTCAATAGTAGTTTATTTAAATGAAGCAAACTGCATTTCCCGCCCCTCGCGCCTTAATATCAAGCAGTCAATTAGTAGTGTAAATGATATAAATATATACTTTTATATATATTTTTCTTAAGCAGGCTATATTTGCAGTATAAAAAATTAATAAATAATATAATTATTCAATTTGAAGATATAAAATTTGGTTCACGAAGTGGCGTCTAATAATTATATTCTCCAAATTTTTGATGACGATTCGGAGGCTGTTAATGATGTCGTATTTGGACAAAACTTTGTACACGTCAATTCTAACCCAAAAGGCACCCTTTTATCACTATTACAAACAAAAAATCTAAAAAAAAATTTTTTGACCCACCCTAATGCACATCTCGATGGTAACTCAATTGTTACCGATCTGTAATTAAAATCGGTTTTTAAATGCGACCCGTATTTTTGATAATAATCTACTAGGCAAAGTTGAGTTATTTCATCACAACTTTGCCTACAACTTTGACAGTCTCTGGAAATCTATATATCAACAGTTTCGGCAAAATGAACCTTTATTCGTATGGCATTAATCTCTAATTCGCTTGCTATTGTTTACAAAAGCACAGATAACAAATACTTTAAAAGATATTTAAAAAAAAGCTTAAATTTCGTGCAAAGTTGCAGCAGTTTACGGTATATAAAATAAGTATTTTGTGGTGTGTTTTGTGATCGTCTTACAGGTTGTAATGCTCCAGGGTCTTGATCTGGTCCCAAATAAAACTTCAATGGGTAATTGGTCTGAACTCCACAACTTATATATTTCTTTTATAAACACAAGACGTAACTTCTTAAATAAACATATAAACTAATGAAGAATACAGCATCGTTTCCGCCTGAACTAACGAAATAACAATTATTTACCAAAATATTACAATTCCCGTTTCGCCCCTAAAGGTACATCAGTCGGGAAATACAAGTTAATTAAATAAAACGCAAAACAAGGTACCTTGAGCTCCGTGAGGATTTAAAACTAAACTAATTCCCATTTGGACTCAAAAGGTTTCGAAGGGGTCAAATGGGAATTTGCACAACTTGATTAAAAAAAACGCATTCCTAAACCTAAAACGAACTAATGTGGGTCCTTGGCGCAATACTACCCAAATGGTTGACGTTTAATCCTCATAGACGGAAAACGGTCTCGAAGAGTGAAGAGATGAGAGCTCTCTCGAACTAACAAAGATGATACATACTTGAAGATACGACCCAAGGGCCAATGGCAAAGGTGTTGCCCGACACCCGAACGGTGTATTAGCTGGGTCTGATGTGTACAGAGAAGTATGTCTCACAATAATGACCCTCAGTGCAAAAGGGCGTTTCCGTAGACTGTAACAAGTAAATTACCCTTTAAGTACCTTTAAATCTAATGCTAAAAATGATAACCATAAGACGAGATAGTGATTTCAAATTGACTCACCCCGTGGCCTCGTAAGTACTAAACATTAGCACAAATACTTGAATTCATAAATATTTCCCAGCTGAAAATATCAACTTATTATGAAGAAAATTTCATTTAAATTGCAGAATAACAACTTTCCTTTTCAAAATAAAATGACCGTTGTGACATCGACGTTTCGAGACTTTTCATTTCATTTCTTTTTTTTTTTTTTTTTTGTTTGTCAAAACTTGCCAAATCTCACTAGCCAGCAACTGAGTGCTATCAGTGCCACCTTGTGATCAAATCAGATACCAACCATTACAAGGTTTGGTTAAATTTACACTGTTTTGAGGAGCTCAGCTCCTAAACCTCCAGAAATGGTTCACCCTGCACCTGACGCTCCTATTCCTCCCGACAAATCTCACGCATCCTCCGATACAATTCCCTTTACTTATTCCCCTGTAGTATTGTCTCTTCCCCTTTCAGAACTGGAAGAAATTAAAAAGTCCCAATCCCTCCCCAAAACCTACCTTCCTCTCGTAAGAGACAACCTCCGCTAACACTACCGAGACCCGCAAAAACACTACGACAAAAAACTGGTACCCCTGCAGTTCCCCCACCCGAAAGTCAGGTTAGTAATGTTTTAAGTTTTAAGTTTTACAGCGCCAGACCAACACTTCAGCCACTATAGCACGACAGAGATACTCTGCAACCGACTTACTGCCCTCCATTGTTCATGCATGTCCAGCTGCAAACCAATGATTTAGAACGTTCCGTAGGTGCTTTACTACATCCTCTGAAGTTTGGTATGTTCCTGATGAGAAATAACATCAGGAATGTTCTAGACGGAGGAGTTAAAAAAGTAGGAAGAAATAGAATTTCAAAATCCACATGATGCTAATGCATTTATGACAAACCCAATCCTAAGTGATAAGTACACAGCCTCAATACCCACATTTAACATCACCCGCCCGTATGGGCATTGTACGCGACATTCCGACAGACTGGTCAGACGAAGATATTATCTCAAATATTAAAGTCCCGTCAGGATGTGGCCATATTCTCAAAATAAGGCCCATGAACCGAAAAGTTATCAAGGACGGAGCTCCAGTTTGGAAACCCACCCAATGTGTGGTTCTGACCTTTGAAGGACAGGTTCTTCCAGCTAAAGTTTTGTGTGCCTACTCATCCCTGCCTGTTGAAAAGTACACATTCCCCACAACCCAATTTTTCCAATGCTGTCGATTTGGTCATACAAAAGCCAAATGCAGGTCCTCGCCCCGTTGCTTCCGTTGTTCCCAGGATCATCCTGCCGAAACGTGCTCTGTGACAGAGACGGATGCCCTCTGCATTCTTTGCTCTGGGAATCACTTCGCCACGCACAAATCCTGTCCCGAATATGTTCGGCAATCAAAATCAAGTCCCAAATGGCTGAGAAAAACATAAGCTATGCAGAGGCAAGTAAAAATTACCCCTGCTGCTTACAAAAGTTTCGCCACTGTAGCTAAAACCTCCTCCCCCTCACATGGCCAGTTGCCTAGCTCTGCTCCTCTCCCTACAAGATCATACAAAAAGGCAGTAGGTAGCTCCTAAAGCTAGGTCCTACTCTCAACCTCAGCCTGGGTATGATGTCCAATTTCACCGTGAAATCCTCAATAGTTACTCCTTCTCCCCATCCAGAAATGGATGTGCAATTAACGCATCCCCTCCCTCCTCTTCATCTACGCCTGACCTACTACAAATACTCATTCACTTTTTAATTTCTTCTTTAACTTCCAACACCAAAACAACAACCAGTACCTGACCACGTTGCCGAAAAACTTGTAACTCTGCTCTGCTCCAATGGCTCCTCCCCTGAGGTTTCTTCAATGGAATGCTCGTAGCATTTCTCCAAAGAAACCAGACCTCATACACTTGATCAAGCAGTACAACATGGTCTCTTGTTGTATAACAGAGACCTGGTTAGTCCCGAACTCCCCCTTTTCCATTCTCAATTTTAATACCTTCAGCCTACGCAGCATGACGGATCATTTGACGAATCGTTCTGTCACTTTTGATCGCTTTTGACATTTAAATACGGGAAAATGTACCTATGGAGACGATCGACAAAAGTGACAGATAGATACCACAAAGTCAACAAATTTTCGTCATGTTACCACTGCTGATCAGACAGATCTGATGGCTACGGTGGCAATGCTTTATTAGTCAATAATAGAGCGTTGACATCAACCTTCTCTCTCCCCCCCCCCCCTTCCTATATATCTTAATGTGATCGCCTGCAGGGTGGAAAATGTGACTGTCCTCTCTGTTTATATCACGAACCCTAATTCGTCCTTTATTGACCTGAATTTTCTCACGCTATTTTCTCGTCAGCAGATGCTTGCTTCCCTCTTAAAAATTCTGCCGTTAGTAAAATAAGTCTCCTCCCTGGTGGGACCAAGAATGCTCGCAAGCTATCAAGGAACGAAAGGACGCGGAAGGGGCTTGCAACAGGTGTCTGGCTACGGAAAATTTTTCAAATTACAAGCGCATCGCAGCTTCAACACGTCTCGCCTGCTTCGTAAAAAGTAAAGGGAAGGTTGGGTACGGTTTGCACGAGTCTGTGCCCGTCAACCCCTCCCTCAGGAGTCTGGAAAAATATAAATTTATTCAGACGGTGCTACAACTCAAGACTGTCATGCTTGAAGACCCCAGAAGTAGCTGACCGTTTCCTTATGAAGATAGCTCCAGCATATGTGCCCACTGAGGAGGATGTATCCATCCCTCCCTCCCCCCTTCCTGAAAATTCTAATAATAACCCTTTGAACACCCTTTTTAATATTGATGAGCTTAACCTAATCTTAAGTCAAGTTAAGGACTCCTCTCCGGGTTGTAGATGGGTTCCCGTATTCCTTTTTCTCTCGTTCCGGACCTAAATGTCAAAATTACCTTCTCAATATCTTAAACTATTGCTTTTTTCACGGCTTTATCCCTTCGTCATGGAAGACTCAGATAATCATTCCTATTCTGAAGCCAATTAGGGATTCGAACGACGTGGATGGGTTCCGTCCAATCGCTCTTTCACTAGTTTTAACGATACTTCTAGAACACCTTGTGAAACTCCGACTGGAGTGGTTTGTCGAAAAGGAAGGCATCCATCCAGGCACAATGGATAGCGTGGGATGTCTCGTTGCCGATATCCGTCTCTGTTTCAGCAAAAACGAGTCCACAGTCGCTGCCTTTCTGGATATTGCCTCCGCCTACGATAATGTTCTTCCTTCCATCCTCAGGCAGAAAATGCTCCAGCTGAAGATCCCGGCAAGAATAGTACAATGCGTATGGGAACTTTTATCACCTCGAAAAGTCACTTTAAGGATTCCAGGGATAGATTTGGAGCCCAGAATAGTCTGGAAAGGTCTTCCCCAGGTTCCGTCTGGTTGAGATCAGGGTCGTCCTCGTCTTTTACTTCGTATATCTTCAATAAAATCCAGGTATTTCGTATAAAAAGCGTATAATTTTCAGTTCTTCAGAGTTTCGTAAAAATAGCGTTTAATGTAAAAAAAGTAAAGTAAAAAGTAAAAAATGATTTATTCAATACAGGATACAAGATATTGAAAGTCAATTAGACCAATCTAATTAATATTGATACCTTATTTCGTAAAGTATCCTATACTGATAGAGGCGAGGTAGTTCAGGGTGCCCACTAATTGGCTCAGGCAAACAAATGTTTGCCTTGCCTTACGACAATGGTCGCCTGGAGACGCCCCCAAACGAGCCCTCTGTCAAATGATTCTACTCCCTTTCGCAATGATTTTACAGCGTAGAGAAGAAAGGGGTAACAAACTCTACTTTACAATTTATCTCTCTTTTTTTTTGTTCTTATGTGACATTACAATTTAATTCACAATACAAAGAACATAAATTAATAAGATTTAAAGTACATACATGAAATAATGAAAATATCGTGCAGAGCTAGACTACTTCCATGCGTCTTTGTCGTTTTCATAATCATCAACATTGTAATAAGCTTTCTTAATCAAACCTTTTTTGATACGAGTTTTAAACTCATTATCATTCAGGATCAAAATCTCTTCTGGGATCTTGTTATAATACCTTACTTCGTTTCCTATAAAGCATTTGTTTGTCCGTTTTAGTCTGTTCTGTGGAATACTTAGTTTGTTTTTGCTACGCGTTCTAAGGTCTTTAATTTTATCACATTTTTTATCAAACATATGTAAGTTTTTACTAGTATACATAATAATTTCAAAGACGTACTGGGACGGAAGCGTCAAAATATCAATTTCTTTGAATTTTTGTCTGAGGGACTCGCGAGCTTTAAGCTGATAAATGTTTCTAATTGCGCGTTTTTGTAGTATAAAAATGACGTTAATATCTGCAGCTCTTCCCCATAGAAGCAAGCCATAGGTCATTAAGCTATGAAAGTAACTGAAATACACAAGTCTCGCGGTAGACACATCAGTTAATTTTCTGATTTTCCAGATTGCGTACGCAGCCGAACTGAGCCTTGCCGCAAGATTTGAGATATGGGGGCCCCACTGAAGTTTCGAATCTAGAGTGATACCAAGGAATACAGTTTGATTTACCAGATTAAGCTTGTTATTGTCCAAATGTATGTCTGTATCATAAGCAGTCACATTTGGCAAGGAAAACTTAATGCAATTAGTTTTCTTTGCGTTCAAAAGTAAATTATTAGAAGTAAACCATTGAGAAATCTCCACTAATGTTTTGTTTATATCTAAGTTGAGGGAGTCACCTCGTTTAACTTTAAATGTTAAAGAGGTGTCGTCCGCAAAGAGGACAACATCAGTAAGTTTATCTAACATGTAAGGGAGATCATTTATGTAGACTAGGAACAGGAAAGACCCCAATATCGATCCCTGAGGTACACCAATCTTGATAGGACAACCTGCAGACACCGCACCACCCACGTCCACTCGTATACTCGTGTATATCGTCTAAGAGTTTTTAAGGAAGTAAGTACAAGATGGCCGCGCGACATGTCAACGAATTCGAATTAGATGAAGGCATGTCCGCTGCGGTAGGTGGCGCTGCAGTCTTCCTCGTACGTTCCGAAACATGCCCCCGGCCTTGGAAACATCGTCTTCCAACAGGAATATCATGCATCAGGATCCGTTGGCTGGACAGGCAGCGGGCAGATTTTGGAGAATGCTCGCCGATAGGTGACACTTGCAGTACGGATGTCTGCCACTCGTGAAATGCCATCTTTTCCCGGGAACACACGTTTAATCGACCTAATGATTTAAGGGGAGGCAGAAAGTCTTCCTTTATATGGACAAGCGTTTTGAGAGCTATGTCGTCTTTATTCGTTTTCCACTTAGTCCTCTGTTGTAGCTCGGCGACGTACTCTCGGGACCACCGCTCGCTGCCAGAAATGCTGTCGCAGTTGCTCAACCCTCGCGTAGCGTGTAAGGCTGGTCATCTTCATCTCTGTGAGGTCCTCATTCGCAGGCGCGGTCAGAGGTCTACCGATGAGGATGTGGGCTGGTGTAAGAGGAGATAGGTCGCTAGGATCTAATGACAAAGGACATATAGGACGGGAGTTGAGGAGTTTAAGTTTAAGGTGATACTTACACGGCTGTACCAAATATCTCCAAAATGCGATGAGCGAATAAATTGTAACATTAGGTAAGTACTTAGGTATTCGATTATTTTATTTGATTGGATTTATTTTAATATTGCTTGCCTCTTCAACTAATAAATCGTATAAGAGCTATAGGTAGTCGTTTTTAGTTAAACGTTTATGTTCATGCCTACTTAAAGTAATGTAAATCATAATGATAATATGACTAATTAAAGGCAACGGATGCACTTTATCGTAACTAAATTCAGTAAATTTTCTAAACTTTCTATTCTAAATTAAGTAAGTACTTACGTTCGTCTAAAAATACGTTTAATTTTTTTAATTTTAGATAAAAACAACCAGAAAAGAGTCGGAAGATAAAATATAAAATATAGGGGTCGTGTCGTATCAAGAGGTCAAGCAGCTGGCGGGGAAACGGGAGGTGTGGAAGACCGACAAGAGCCTAGCTCTTAAATTTGAAGAAGAAGAAGAAAAACAACCTTCTACAACAAAAGCATTTATTTGACTGACTTAACAATTATTGTAAACATGTCAAATGACAATATAAAAAGGACACATATTTAAATATAGAATTCTAAAAAATAGTAGCACAGTAAAAAGGAAAGGTTCAACACCCCCCCGTGCTGTGCGCAAGTTAAGAATTAAGAATATGTACAATACTAGACCATCCCTAACATTAGCAGGAATGTGATCTGCTTTGGGTTGTGGAGCGGTTTGGTCAGTATGTCGGCAACCATGCTGTTAGTATGAATGTATTGAATGATGATGTTATGATCGGTGAGCGATTGCCTAATGAAGTGATGCCTAACATCTATATGTTTTGTTCTAGAATGATAAATGTTATTATCTGTAAGTTTAATGGCACCTTGATTGTCGGAATGAAACGTTAATGTTTCTTCTACCCCAAATACTTCCTTATTGAGAGATTTAAGGTAGATGCCCTCTTTGCATGCCTCCCCGAGAGCCATGTATTCAGCTTCTGTGGTTGAGAGGGCCACAGTTCGCTGCTTTCGCGACTCCCAAGAAATAGCTGCGACACTCATCTTGTATACATAACCGGTGTAGGATCGCCTGTCAATTATGTTGCTGGCATAATCAGCATCGGCAAATCCTAATAAAGAATCCTCGGAATTTCCGAAAGTCAGCTTTTTATGCTTTGTGCCTTTTAAATACCGTAGGACCCTTTTAGCAGCTTTCCAGTGTGCCTCCCCGTAATGTGTGTTGTATTGGCTCAGATACGAAACCGCATATGAAATATCTGGTCTTGTTCCAATAGCAACATACATTAGAGATCCTATAAACTGCTGATAAGGGAGGTCTGGCAGCTCATCATTAGTTGCTGGCATAGCAAGTTTGACACCGGGGTCCATTGGTGTGGTGACTGGGTTTGCATCGGTCATCCCAAACTTCTCTATAATTGATTCAATATATTTAGTTTGATCAAGAGAGATGTGTCCGTTACTACGGGTAACTCTCATTCCTAAACAGTCCTTTAATATTCCCAAGTCTTTGACGACGAAGAGTTTTTTAAGATTCTCTTTAAATTGAGCTTTAATTTCATCATTATTGCACATCACAAATTTCATCATTATTATTAATTTAAGGGCAGGGCTACCATATTGGCAGACGCGGTCCTTGATGTTTGTTAGGGTATTATTATCGCTATTAATAGCGTCTGCCAAGCGTGCTTATTATTTAGAAAATTTGCTCGCCACCTCCTTATCCATTTCGTCAGCTGTAAGGATAGTAGACGGTGGCGGGGCATAATCTTCGAGTTTCTTAAATTTTCTAAGTTGTTCGTTTAAATTTTGTGTAAAATTGACTTTTACTTCCCTTAATTAAAATATCAAACAGAGTTTTATGAATAGTAAGTAAGTACTTAATCTAAATTAAACAGTTTAAAACAAAGTTAAATATAAGAAAACTTATTCTATATAGTGCGTAGTGTTACATAAATTAAAATTGTTAAATTATATCTTCCCCGTTGTCTTCAGCGATCCCCGTTAGGGCGAAGGCCTCCATGTTCTTCCATCTTGTTCGGTCTTGAGCAATTCTCGTCCATGTTATTCCCGCCGTTTTGACAATATCGTCTCGCCATCTACAGTTTGGACGTCCTCTTTGACGGTGTCCGTCTCTCGGAAACCAATGTAAAACTCTTTCATTCCATCTGTTATCATTTGTTCTAGCGATGTGTCCTGCCCATTTCCATTTAACCGGACCGTCGGTGATGCCGGCAATAAGCTTTTAAATGCCCTCACACTGCTAGCAAACCTCATGCTGGCAGGAAAAGTTGACGCCGAATCAACGGATCTGTTGTATGGCGCCAACCTTTGTGCTTTAAAAAAAAAAGACGGTGGGATCCGACCGATCGCGGTGGGTATGACCATACGGCGAATGGTATCCAAAATCTGCTGCAAACACATACTTCCGAGTGTTTGTAGCAGGTTTCAACCGATCCAGTTAGGTTTTGGCAGCAAAGGCGGTTGCGAAGCTGCCGTACATGCTGCCAGAACCTATCTGGAACACGGTAGCCCCGACGTTCTGCTGAAGGTGGACGTCAAGAACGCTTTTAACTCTGTCGACAGAGGCGCTCTGTTGACCCAGATTAAAGACCAGACCCCAGAAATTTATAATTATTTATGGCAATGTTACAGTTCACCCTCCAAATTAACCTACAAAAATGATCTTCTACATTCGGCGGTAGGGTGTCAACAGGGCGACCCGCTCGGGCCAGCTATTTTTAGTTTGGCAATACACCCGATAATTTCAAAAATTGAATCAAAATTTAATGTGTGGTACCTGGATGACGGAACCATCGGAGGCGATGTGACCACCGTTTTGGCTGATCTGTCTAAATTAACTTCCAGTTTTAATAATATTGGTTTAGAATTAAAAATTTTAAAATGTGAATTGTTTTTATCCGACTCTCTAAATTCTCTTAGTAAAAATGAAATTATTTCCAAATTTAACAATCTAGCCCCTAATATTAAAATTTTACACCAAGAGTCACTTCGCCTTCTGGGAGCTCCTCTCCTCACCGAGGCAATTCCCGACTTCCTTGACGAACAGGTTTCTAAATTCAATAACAGCTACGAACACCTTCTGAAAATAAACCCTCATATGGCTTTCTTTATTTTAAAATTCTGTCTTTTTGTTCCCAAATTAACTTACGCTCTACGTTGTTCCCCCTTTTTAAATTTACATACCTTTTAGAAAAAATCGACGATATTATTAAACTAACTTTAACCGAGATTCTAAATTGTCCGTTTACTGATAAAGCTTGGTCTCAGGGCTCTCTACCTGTTCGTCTCGGTGGTTTGGGAGTTAGGAAAATTTCAGATATAGCGCTCCCGGCGTTCCTATCCTCTGTCTCGAGTACGCACGTCCTCTACGGTAAATTAATTAACCCGTCACTCGGTGACGTTGAGGCGTCGTACTCAGGCGAGGCAAAGACCGCCTGGAGCGCAGCTTGCCCGAGCGCAGATTTTCCATTAAACTAAAACTCCCAGAAGCAGTGGGACGAGCCCATCTGCAAGAATACAAAACAAGCTTATACTTTCGGCCGGCGATCCTGCAGAACGGGCTCGCCTACACGCAGCATTTGACCCGGTGTCAGGTTACTGGCTGCAGGCGCTACCATCGGCTAACCTGGGAACTCTCTTACACAAGACCACACTTTCCCTGGGGGTGTGCCTGAGACTGGGAGTCAGGACGTGTGCTCCTCATCGCTGCCACTGTGGAGATATGGTGGATCACCTCGGCCACCACGGCCTCTCCTGTATGCGCAGCGCCGGCCGCATGGCTCGCCACGCAAGTCTAAATGACATTATCCGTCGGGCCCTTACTACTGTCAACGTGCCAGCCGTCCTTGAACCTAACGGTCTGGCGCGAGACGACGGAAAGAGGCCCGACGGTATGACTATCGTCCCCTGGACACGTGGCAGGCCGTTGGTGTGGGACGCCACGTGTGTTGACACCATGGCGGCTTGCCACGTGAAAAGAACATCAGGTGAGGCTGGCGCGGCAGCCGCAGCTGCCGAAGACCTCAAACGGCGCAAATACGCGGCAATTAGTCAGCAGTATGAGTTTGTGCCGTTTGGGGTCGAAACTTTAGGGCCTTGGGGGCCAGGGGCGCGTCGACTATTTAAGGAATTATCGACGCGTCTGATCGACCATTCCGGTGACCGGCGGGCTGGCTCGTACCTTGGCCAGAGAATAAGTCTGGCCATTCAGAGAGCAGCGATTTGGAGGCCATTTTTTATTTGTAAATATGTCTTTGTTTAGTTTTTTTTTAAGGTAATGTTTAATAACATAATATCGTAAAGACGATACGTCGTGACGTAAAGCAGTTTTTTTTGCAAAAAACCTAGTAAAATTGAAAACTTTGAAACCTTCCTATAATCTGATTGGCTAGTTTATTGCTTGCTAGTAAACTCTTATTCTGATTGGTTCGTTAAAATATCATTTGACGCTACAGAGAACCAATCAGATTAAGAGTTTACCAGCAAGCAATAAATATTGATTACGTCAATACGATACGTCAATATTGATTGATATCTAATGACAGTTGCACTACGACCGTTCCAATTTCGTCTAATAAAACAGGATTCACTATTTAGGTAAAAAAATCCCATATATTCTATAGCTTGCTATTCATATTCTATTGCTATACTATAATGATCGATCAAAGTTACGAGACTCGCAATTTTTGACACAATCGTAGAGTAATAGTAGAATAATAATAGAATAGAAGTTTAATCGTAAGTTTAAGAGACTAGAGTCCCTGGTTATCAATATATATAAAACTCTTCCGTTACTGACTGACTGACTGACTGACAGACAACGCAGAGCCGAAACTACTGGGCGTAGCGGACTGAAATTTTGCATGTAGGTTCCTTAGGGAGTTAAGGTGAGCACTAAGAAGGGATTTCCCGAAATTCCCACGGGAACGGGAAAAAACGGGATTTTTGTGTTGAAGAGAAATCTGCGCGGGTGATACCGCGGGGCAGCCTCTAGTCCTTTTATATTTATTAACCCCCGAACGAAAAATTCAGAGAGGGGTGTTATAATTTTAACGTGTGTATCTGTCTGTCTGTCTGTGTATCTGTGTGTGGCATCGTAGAGCCCAAACGGCTGAACCAATTTTCGTTTAGGTTTTTTTGTATCATAGATAATTTCAGGCCGAGTGTTCTTAGCCATGACTGATGAAGATCTGATCAGCGGATTGATGATGATCAGCTCTTGAATAATGGATGAGAGGATCTAACTAGCTTCCTTATGTCCGATCGAATTGAAATTTGGTACCATGTAACCTCTATGTTAAAGAAAGTATTTGGTAAAGTAACCATGACCTGATCTGCCATTTGAAGATGATCAGCTCTTGAATAATGGATGAGAGGATCTAACTACCTTCCTTATGTCCGATCGATTTGAAATTTGGTACCATGTTACATCTATGTTATAGAAAGTATTTGGTAAGGTAAACATGACCTGATCTGCCGTTTGAAGATGATCAGCTCTTGAATAATGGATGAGAGGATCTAACTAGCTTCCTTATGTCCGATCGAGTTGAAATTTGGTACCATGTTACATCTATGATATTGAAAGTATATGTTCAGGTAACCATGACCTGATCTGCCGTTTGAAGATGATCAGCTCTTGAATAATGGATGAGAGGATCTAACTAGCTTCCTTATGTCCGATCGATTTGAAATTTGGTACCATGTTACATCTATGTTATAGAAAGTATTTGGTAAGGTAACCATGACCTGATCTGCCGTTTGAAGATGATCAGCTCTTGAATAATGGATGAGAGAATCTAACTAGCTTCCTTATGTCCGATCGAGTTGAAATTTGGTACCATGTTACATCTATGATATTGAAAGTATATGTTAAGGTAACCATGACCTGATCTGCCGTTTGAAGATGATCAGCTCTTGAATAATGGATGAAGAGGATCTAACCACTTTCCAATTTGTCCTATCAATTAAAAATTTGGTACAGTGTTACTTATGATATTGAAAGTGTATGTTAAGGTAACCATGATATTTTTAATGAATTATGTTTTAAATGATTATCTCTTGTTCTAGTTAAGTTGATGAGGGGTCTGACTGGGTCGGGGGTTTTTAAATTTTTAAATTTGAGTTATCTATATATATAAAATCCAAATACCACTGATCTACTTACTCACTCACTCACTCACTCACTCACTCATCATCCCCCAGCCGAAACCGCTGAAGATAGAAAGATGAAATTTGGACAGTAGCTTCTTTACGTGACGTAGGCACCCACTAAGACGGGATTTTGGGATAACTTAACCGGGACGCCGTATACAGGGTGTAACAGTTTGTATGAAACTCCTAAACTACTGGGTTTAGAATGTTGAAATTTAGACTGTGGATTCTTTTTGTATCACTAACATCATAAATGGTTTAGTTTTTTTTTTATTTTGCCCCTTAGGTCTTATACAGGGTGAAATATGTTTTTTGCTAAAATCAAAACTAATGACACTAGAGACTTGAAATTTTCAAAATAAGCTCCTTATAATATAACAACATCAAATATGATATCAAAACTGCGTTTATTAGTCCTGAAAGCCTTAATACAGGGTGTTAAAGTTTGTATGAAAAACCTAAGCCGCTCATTATTTTTCTTAGAAATTGAAGTGGTCGATGTTTCTAGATTGTTGTGGGCGCTAATTACGAAAAAAACGGGACGCCGTATACAGGGTGTAACGTCTGGATTTAGAAAGTTGAAATTTACACTGTAGATTCTCTTTGATTCGAAATGGGTGATGTTTCTAGATTGTTGGGGGCGCTAATTACAAAAAGAACGAGACGCCGTATACAGGCTGTAACGTCTGGATTTAGAAAGTTGAAATTTACACTGTAGATTCTCTTTGATTTGAAATGAGTGATGTTTCTAGATTGTTAGGGGGGGTTAATTACGAAAACAAATGGGACGCCGTATACAGGGTGTAACGTCTGGATTTAGAAAGTTGAAATTTACACTGTAGATTCTCTTTGATTTGAAATGAGTGATGTTTCTAGATTGTTAGTGGGGGAGGGGTTAATTACGAAAAACAAATGGGACGCCGTATACTGGGTGTAACGTCTGGATTTAGAAAGTTGAAATTTACACTGTAGATTCTCTTTGATCCGAAATGGGTGATGTTTCTAGATTGTTGGGGGCGCTAATTACGAAAAACAAACGGGACGCCGTATAACAGTAACAGTGTGTATGAAACTCCTAAACGTCTGGATTGCGTATTACCGGATGTCTCGCCGATTAAGTGCGGAAAACAGAAAACTCCGACCGAAAATTCAAATCTAGGGCAAAATTGTAGGTTAGGTTAGGTTTGGCTTGTGACGAAAGAGCGGCCCTCAAGGCCACCATTGGGCAGGACCTCTCCCTGCCGGCCGTGGTGCGAACTATGGTCGGCGGCAGAGAGGCCTGGGAGGCGGCCGGACGCGAGAGGGAGGCGGCGAACCCAGCCAGACGGCGAGTTCGTCGCCGCGGCGGCGCGAGACCTTGAAGCGCCGCCGCACGCCCTGCAGTACCGGGCCGAAGAATAGGACTGAGGTATCCCCTGCCTGTCGTAGGAGGCGACTAAGAGGGGACCCCGGGGTCGTTGGGTGCACGAGGCGGGGGCCTCGTGTAGTCATATAACGGCCCCGAGAAGGACGGCGGAACGCGGTGTCCCGTTTCCGCCGTCGAGCGTAGGAAGAGCCATCCGCGCTCAGGGGGGACTACCTTCACCTGTCCCCCCGTGAAGAGGCTACACAGCCAATGCTGGGGGGGGGGTCGCGGAGAATTCCACAGGCTTACCCGCGACCCTCCTGCTATCAGCCGAGAAGGACACCGGCGGGGTTTTAGTGGGTGCGAACCCCACATAACCCTGCGGCTCCCCCCGGGGCTGCAGGGTACTCGTTAGGAGTTTCCCCGCCTTAAAAAAAAAAAAAAAAGGTTTGGCTTGTGACGGGGTGCTGGCCAGAGAACCTCCACGCGGTGCACCCTGGGCAACAGCGGACGATCACACTTTTCGTTTCCCATTTAGTGTGATCGTCCGGTGGCTAATAATCTGGCGGGAGTGGCGCTCCACATGCTCTCTGCCCTATCAGAGAGCATAGTGTGAGTCGAGAAGGCGAGCGGGGCTTGAGACTTCCACCACGGCGAACTGCTCAGCGCCGTGGGGGGACTAACAAGCCCTGCTGAACGAGGGGGAAAAAGAGGGGAGGAAGAAGCAGGGTATAGAGATGTGGAGATGGCGGCGTGATGGGTGCGGGAGTTGGAAGCCCCCCAATGGCGCGCCCACGTGGAGATTGATGGCTCGGCTGATTAGAAACCCTGCGTAATTAGATGCCGGGAACAATAGTCCTGCCCACGGTTGGCTTGATGACTACGTCGCCAACCGTTGGGATCACAGGTCTACCCGGCTGACCCGAACGCGCAGGGGAGTAGATGCCGGGCTGTCATTTCTCCACGCTTTGCGCAGTGGCGTTACTACTATATAAGCCGAGAAGCCCGGCTTGCCCTATTAAAATTATTAAACTGCATTTACACTCTCCTAACTCATAATTATTATAAAAAATTTCGTTTACGTATTTTTTATAGTTCAAATATTCGCGCGCTTCTCGCTGTCAAGTTTGACGTTCACAGGTCATTGACACATGCACCACGATATTTCACGCATGTGTCAATAGCGCTATCGCCGTTTCGCTCGCACTCGTTGGCTTCTTATTTGGCTTCGTTTCGAGCCGTGTTCTCTCTTTCTAACCTATTAAAAATTCGACAATGTACATACATCTCAGAATAAAGACAATGTAGGCAAGTTGCTATTATGCACTTTACTATGAAATCGAAAGCCCTGCTTGCGTACGAAGTTAGCAACGAGCGAGCCGCTGCGCGAGAGAGAGGAAACACCAATTGGTTTGCTGTTCACTTCAGTTCGATTTTATTTGTCGTGTTTGTTCATTGTTAGTTTTTGTTTTGCAGTTTAATTTAATTAAAATGTTTTCAAGGAGCAAACTATTGTGCAATGTGTTGATTTAATTTAAATGAGTGTTTGAACTTTGGTTGACGGGAAGACGAGAAAAAGCTTAGTGGTTTGAAGTGCATTATTTCTCAAACGAATAAATATACATACCTACAGTAGGTTAGGAACCTAGGTTCTTTTAGGAGTTGGGCACTTATCCCTTAAATCATAGCCCAGGCTTGCTCTAACTTGAAATCCGAGGCACGCCACTGGCTTTGCGGTCGGCTTGATGTCGCCGTCGCTGCCGCAATGGGCGTGCCGATGGGGCGCTCACAATGCCCCGTAGGAGAGGGTGGCAGTGTCCTATCCAGGGCACTGTCACACACGATCGCTGGGTGCTGCGGCCAAGGTGGAACGGCTAGTAGCACCTGGCGGTCGAGGAGGAAGGGGCGGGGACTTGACGCTTCCAACATGGCACGTTACGTGGTGCCATGTGGGGAGTGACAAGCCCTGCTCCCGCTCGACTGTTGGATGGGGCGATCGAGGAGGAGAGCGGGCGGGGCCTCAAACGTCCCGCCACGGTGTATCACATACGCCGTGGCGGGACCGATAGGCCCCGATCCGCCCTGCAGCACCGCTGCAGGACCCAGGGGTCGTTGGGTGCACGAGGCGGGGGCCTCGTGTAGTCACATAACGGCCCCGAGAAGGACGACGGAACGAGGTGTCCAGTACCGTCGTCGGGCGTAGGAAGAGCCATCCGCGCTCAGGGGGGACTACCACCACCTGTCCCCCCGTAAAGAGGCTACACAGCCAATGCTGGGGGGGCGGAGAATTCCTAAGTTCTGGCTTTCCCGCGATCCTCCTGCTATCAGCCGAGAAGGACACCAGCGGGGTTTTAGTGGGTGCGAACCCCACATAACCCTGCGGCTCCCCCCGGGGCTGCAGGGTACTCGTTAGGAGTTTCCCCGCCTTAAAAAAAAAAAAAAAGGGTTTGGCTTGTGACGCCCTGCAGTACCGGGCCGAAGAATAGGACTGAGGTATCCCCTGCCTGTCGTAAGAGGCGACTAAGAGGGGACCCCGGGGTCGTTGTGTGCACGACGCGGGGGCCTCGTGTAGTCATATAACGGCCCCGAAAAGGATGGCGGAACGCGGGTGTCCCGTTTCCGCCGTTGAGCGTCGGGAAAGCTACCACGCTCCGGGGGGACAACCATCATGTCCCTCCGAGGAGAGGCTATACAGCCAATGCTGGGGGGGGGTCGCGGAGAATTCCACAGGCTTACCCGCGACCCTCCTGCTATCAGCCGAGAAGGACACCGGCGGGGTTTTAGTGGATGCGAACCCCACAGGGATTTTGCAGATTACCTAGTTAATGTTGAGAATAACATTTTATTTCGAACTCTAAATGATTCAGCCAGTTAGTGCACTTTTACTGAATTTCGCACATTAGCGGTAACATTTTAACCTACCTAGTTTTTAGTACCAGTAAAAATACTTTTAGTGTGATCGAATTGTTTGGCAAGTCTGATTGTACGTAAGTCTATGGACGCAAGCATTTTCACTGTCAACATCAACCAATCAGGGAGCAGTGTGTTATTTTCCGTATTTTAAAAAAGCGTAAAATTAAAAGCTCTTCTGTGATTGGTCGATCCGTTTAGAATCTTACGAATTAATTTCCGTTAGTTTGTAATATCCTACGAATCTTATTATTTTCCGGTGACATATATAAAACTCTTCCGTTACTGACTGACTGACTGACAGACAACGCAGAGCCGAAACTACTGGGCGTAGCGGGCTGAAATTTTCCATGTAGGTTCCTTAGGGAGTGTAGGTGAGCACTAAGAAAGGATTTCGCGAAATTCCCTCAGGAACGGGAATTACGGGACTTTTTAGTTAGTATGAAAAATCGACATCATTGAGTGTATCAACGTAAAATTTGGTGTACAGGTTCCTCAGTGAATTTAAGGGTGTTAAAAGAAAGGAATTTACAATATTCCCACGGGAACGGGACTTACGAGACTTTTTTTTGTTAGAATGAAAAATCGACATCATAGAGTGTATCGACGTGAAATTTGGTGTGCAGGTTCCTTAGTGAATGTAGGAATGATAAAAGAAAGGAATTTACAAAATTCCCACGGGAACGGGAATTACGAGACTTTTTTTAGTGAGACTGAATAATCTACTTCATTGAGCGTATCTACGTAAAATTTAGTGTACAGGTTTCTCAGTAAATTTAGGAACGTTGAAATAAAGTAATTTTCAAATTTCCCACGGGAACAGGAATTACGAGATTTTTATCATTGTGTGTATCGGCGTGAAATTTGGTGTACAGTACAGGTTCCTCAATGAATTTAAAAGCGTTGAAAGAAAGAAATTCACAAAATTCCTACGAAAACGGAAATTATGAGAATTTTTTGTGTAATGAAAAATCGACATCATTATGTATCGGCGTGAAATTAGGAGTACAGGTTCCTCAGTGAATTTAAAAGCGTTTAAACAAAGAAATTCACAAAATTCCTACGGGAACGGGAATTAAGAGAATTTTTTGTGATAATGAAAAATCGATATCATTGAGTATATCGGCGTGAAATTTGGTGTACAGGTTCCAAAGTGAATTTAAAGGCGTCGAAAGAAAGAAATTCTCAAAATTCTTACGGGAACGGGAGTTACGAGACTTCTTTGTAAAAATTAAAAATCGACATCATTGAGTGTATCGACGTTAAATTTGGTGTACAGGTTCCTGAGTGAATTTAAAAGTGTTAAAAGAAAGAAATTTACAAAATTCCCACGGGAACGGGACTTGCGAGACTTTTTTTTGTGACAATGGAAAATCGACTTCCTTGAGTGTATCGACGTGAAATTTAAATTTGGTGTACCTACAAGTTCCTCAGTGGAATTAAATGAATTTTCATGCGAACGGGAATTACCGGAAAACTGGTTCTTCAATAAGTAAGGGCGTATGTTATAATAATAACATTCCCAAAAATATAAAGCGCCTTTAAAATATTAAACTTTTTTTTACTCGCGTAAGTACATAATCCGACTACCTAGCTAATATCCCACCCAACCAGCTTATAGAAATGTTAGGAATATAAGTTTCAGTGACTGAATGGTGGAGTGTGTAAGGAATTCTTGAAGTTGCCACGGGAACTAAAATAAACAAAATATTACTATTGTAAAGATATTTTTTAGAAGGTATGGGTGCGATTAGAAATAATGTCTCCAAATTCCTGAATAGGAAATCAACCAGTAATTAACGTTTATAATGAAAAAACTTTTTATCAAAAAATTAAACCGCCGAAAAAACTGAAAAGCATTAAATAATTGGGAAACATTTTCTATTAGGACTTAATTTACTCGCTTCTTAAAGTAATTTTGGTTAACCAAGAAATTTTAAGTCGGTGCCACACCACACAAGCAAATTACTTAACTACCTATAGCGCGATGCGCGGCGGCACACGTTTTTCGGTTATTTCTTTGAATTTCAGGTAATTTAGTGATCGTTATTCGTTGATTCTGTGGCACCGACTCAAAATTTCTTGGTTAACCAAAATTACTTTAAGAAGTGAGTAAATTAAGTCCTAATAGAAAATGTTTCCCAATTATTTAATGCTTTTCAGTTTTTTCGGCGGTTTAATTTTTTGATAAAAAGTTTTTATTTTTTGCTTTTCAGTTTTCTTTTGGGCTAATTTTTTTGACCCCAGCCAATCACCCTCCACAGGGTGGTCGCACCCCACAAGGTGGCCACACAACCTGGTGAAGGTTTAGGGACTAACAGAATGAGGTTCGATCACGACCGGTCGGTGAGGCGATTTTTGAGGGAGGCCTATGTCCAGCAGTGGACGTCTATCGGCTGAGATTATGATTATTAACATTCATATAAAAAAGACTCATAATTATACCTAGCAGTTATCATGTAAATCACAACACGGCAAAACAATCTGTGAGTGAACAATAAAGTCACCCTTATTTTTCCACCCTTAGGGTTGGAATTTTATTTTCAAATTTTTATGGGACCAACTTCAAGGTATACCCTGTCGATTAAAAAAGGAATTATCAAAATCAGTCCACACAGTAAAAAGTTATGCGTGATCATACATAAAAAAAAAAAAAATATACGCGACGAATTGAGAACCTCCTCCTTTTTGTTTTTTCGTCGGTTAAAAATGCGCGTGCGAAGCTGCGGGCAAAAGCTAGTCTGTGTATATTTTTGTTCTTTTAAGTTAGGACTACTTTAATGAGCTCAATAAATACTAAGCAAGATTATCTAGTGTCATACTGTTCCACATTTTTGATATTTGCCTTAGTTTAGAAGATATAATTTTTTTTCGAGAATGGCGCTAGCATCGCTGTAAACTGGCTCTTAAAGATTTGGCCGACCACGTTTGGCCAAATCGTTGTTGTTTAACCTAAAAATTTGAATTCATTTTTTTAAGTTGTAAAGTTCCCAGTAGGTACTAGACTAGCTAAATATAAATAATCTAACTCTGAACACAATAACAAGTAAAAAAAAAGTTATTTTACTATATAATTAGACTAATGTCTGATTAAATACGGAACTTTTAAAATCGTTCGGAACTGTATAGTTTTTGAAGTTGCTTTCGTTTATCGATTGGTTTGCATAAAACTCACAAATTTTCGAATCAAAACGTAGTTGTTCTGTGCTTACTTTTATCGTCTTTTTCCTCACTTAAATTAACTTTTTTCATTTTATTATTGTAATAGCCGGCCATATCATGAAATGGCCAATTTTACGATATGACCACGACATATATATGCCATCGCCTAAATAAAAACCTTAACATTTCGGTCAACCAACCAACTACATATTCACAAATTTTATTGCATAGCAAAACTACTATTATGTAGTTATTATTCTGTTCGGCAAGCGCAGCGTAGGACGTCCACCGACCAGATGGACGGATGATCTGCGCAAGGCTGCGGGTCCACGCTGGATGCAGGCCACCTGCGATCGGTACAGATGGAGAGCCTTGAGGGAGGCCTATGTCCAGCAGTGGACGTCCTACGGCTGAAATGATGATGATGATGATTCTGTTAATCAGCTGGCATGATCTGGTCACAATTCATGTATTACCAAAACAGTATTTATAGTTAAAAAAACTGTACTAATTGAGCGACTTGGAGCGGCATACAGTTACGTTGCGATGGATAGTTAACGTACTCACTACCAATACCAACCCAACAGGCGTGCGGTGCAGGTGCATGAGGGCTAGCTAAACTAAACTCCCAACAAAAGTTTTTGGTCTGCAAGTGAGGAGCTATGCAGCTCAGATTTCTCTTACCTATCATACATGTCAGTCCCCAGATAATTAAAAATATATAACGAATTCAAACAAGGTTGATTCTCTTTTACTTATATATTAGAGATGAATTAATAATACTGTGAATAACAGTCGCACAGAACGCAATATTAAATTCATCTAATTAAATGGTTTAATTTTATAACTTGCGCAAATCCAGTACAAACACACTGCCATCACTGGCACTGGCGCCAACTTTAGTTCCCCGCGAGTTCCAGCAGACCTCGAAGATGCCGCCGGTGCCCTTGTACGAGTGCACGAGGCCGCCTGTCTGTGTGGACCAAATATGCACACATTTATCAAACGATCCACTAGCCAAAAATTTCCCATCTGGTGAGAATGCGACGCTGTAGACCGGCTCAGTGTGCTTAGTTAGTGTATGAATGCAAACTCCCCTCTCCACATCCCATAAGCGCACAGTAGAGTCAAACGAAGCGCTGGCCAATATCAAGTTCATGTTTGGGTTTTGTGTGCCAGGCCCAGTGGGAGACCACTTAATTGTGTATATTTCTTTTGAATGAGCTTTCAAGTCATGCACACATGTATCCTGTTTCATTGACCAGATCTTTAGTGTCATGTCATCTGAGCAAGAAGCCAGTAGCTTTCCTTGAGGGTCCCATTTTATAGCATTTACTTCATTCTAGAAATATAAATTAATATCATTAATTATTTTACAAAAAAGCATAGACATATAAATAACTACATTAAAGAAAACACATACAGTATGACCCTGAAAACTCTTGATGGGTTTGTCCTGATTAAGTTTGCAGACATGTATCCATTGATCAGTCGAGCAGGATGCAAATGAAGTGTTTGTTTGCCAGTCCACGTCCAGAGCTGGAGCAACATGGAATGAAAACTGTTGAGTGCACAACCCAGATGCTGCATCCCAGATGATTGTTGTTTTGTCCACCTAAAAGTTAAAATAATTACATAGTAATTTTTTTATAAGTAGTAATAAAAGCTCCGACACCAAATTCAGCATTGACGTTACTCAAAATACTAAATTTACTGTCTAAATTACTCACTTTCCGACTACATGTCTACGAAATTATAATGCATGATATTAGAGTAAGATGTTGACTTAAAATTTGTAGGCCGGACATAGTGATACACAACAAAGTAATTTTATTGTCCATCCATAATGTTACCTATGTTTTCACGAATAAATTATTTGATTTGAATAAAAATACGACCGAATGAAATACTGAAATCTTCGAACAATAAACATCACTGTTTAAGTATTGCTATAATACTCTTCTACCGACTCAAATAACGTTTTACTGATAACTATGCTTCGTAAATTACAATATTTTCATTCCACCCGCTCGAAAATAGTACTTTTTCATACCTGTACTCGTATTTAAAAAGTGTAACTTTATTGACTTTTGGCTTACAGCTGGTTGAATATAAATTTCCATACATTATGAATGTACTGAAATGCATTTTGTAGTAGCAGGCAGTAGTTTTTAATTTTTGTTTTAAAGAAAATAAAACTTTTTATCAAAAAATAAAACCGCTGAAAAAAAAAACTAAAAAGCATAAAATAATAATCGAATTACTAAGTTCTTAAAGTAATCTAGGGTATATACCAAGTAATTTTAAGTCGGCGCGCCACACAAGCAAATTTCATAATTACGTAAAGATTGATGCGCGGCAGCGCACGAATTTTGGTTATTTCTTTAAATTTAAGGTACCTAATTTAATGATCTTTGTACGAGGAATCTGTGGCGCCGACTCAAAATTACTTGGTATACCCTACATTACTTTAAGAACTTAGTAATTCGATTATTATTTTATGCTTTTCAGTTTTTTTTTTCGGCGGTTTTATTTTTTGATAAAAAGTTTTATTTTATGCTTTTCAGTTCTTTCAGGGTTTTATTATTTTCTTCTCCCACAAGGTGGTCAGTGGTCACACCGCATAAGGTGATCAGAAGACATGGTTGACAGGGACGACAAGAAGACCGGTCTGTATGGCGACTTGTGGGGGAGGCCTATATCCAGCAGTGGACGTCTTTCGGCAGAAATGTTTATTATTTATTTCATTTCAAAAGATATTTAAGTAAGTAAGTATCCAAAGTTATAATGTAAATACAGAACACGGCAATGCAACCTGTGAGTGCATAAAAGTCCCACTGACCAAAAAGTCACCCCTATTTTCCTACCCTTAGGGTGGGAATTTTATTTCCAAATTTTTATGGGACCCACTTCAGGGTATGCCCTGTCGATTAAAAAAAGAATTATCAAAATTGGACTACTCTGTAAAAAGTTATGCGTTATCATACATTAAAAAATATATATATATATACGTGTCGAATTGAGTACCTCCTTCTTTTTTTTTCGTCGGTCAAAAAAACCAAAAGAAAGTTATTTATATGTTACGGTTATGTAAGAGGCTGTCCCGCGATTTCACCCGCGCAGATTTCTCATAAACACCAAAATCCCGTTTTTTTCCGTTCCCATGGGAATTTCGGGAATTCATTCGTTAGTGCTCCCCAACACTCCCCAAGGAACCCACGTGCAAAATTTCAGTCCATTACGCCCAGTAGTTTCGGCTCTGCGTTGTCTGTCAGTCAGTCAGTCAGTCAGTAACTGAAGAGTTTTATATATATGGATAATCTGTGCATCTGAGCCTAAACCAAAGATATTTAACTACTATACTAGCTCCATGGCCTAAACTGACATTTAAAAAAAAGGCGGCAAAATAATTGTTTGTGTTTACGTGTTTTTTAGATACTTACTAGATTTTACTTTCTTTAATAGTTATTGTTACAAAATAAGTGATTGAAATGAAGTGGATATAAAAACAAGCTGACTGATTAGGTTAAAAGAATTAAAAAAATATACCAGGGAGGCAATTCGCATGCAAAAAGCGACCCCAATTCGATCGCGCGGACCGAAAAGTTGAAGTTTTTCATCATTATTTATAATTCAAAAATATATTTGGTAACCAACAATTGAAATTAAAATAGTTAGTGCAAGTCGTAAAAAAATTATAACTTTGACATAGGCTTAGTCTTCGGTAACTTAGTATTATTGTCGGAGGTTCAGTATTTTATTCGGAAGTGTAATTTCGTTATCTTATGTATTTTTTTAAAAATATTTGTATATAAAACTTTAAATTGTATAAATTATAAATAAACTTTTTATCTTAAGTTCAGTAGTTTTAAAGGAGAAAAGTAATTTTGTTTGTTTGTTGTTTTGTCCGGGTTTGTTTATTTTTGTCGATTTATTTAGCAATTTAACGCTGGTAAATGAGAAAAATAGTCTGCTGCATATCATTTGAGATTAATTTGTTTGTCGGAACCATTATTATTTCCCATTTTTTATTTAAGTACAGTACTGTGGATTTTTTTCTAATGGGTATTATAAAAAAAACATACCCCAGCGCTTAAAATATAATTTCCCAACTTGTTCCATTTGAGAGCAAATATTGGGCCCTTGTGCTGTCCCAAAGTAGAAGCCAGTGTTCCATCTGTAGTCCAAATGCGAGCATAACCATCATAAGAGCCCGTGGCTAAGAGATTACCATCACACTGTAAATTAAAATAGTCAATTAACTTTAATAAATAAATTAGAGACCGACCGAAACATGATTTTCAGCCGAAACCGAACCTTCGGCTCTGGCCTTAGTTTAAACTTAAACCGAAACCGAAACTGAAACTAAAGTGGCCTTGTAAAATGTTTGTTTTGCGGGTGCGCAGGGCAGCTCGTGCGAAAGAGCTCCGCGTGCGTATCGGCGAATTTTTCCGAGCTTAGCCGAGTGACGCACGAACGTCTTGTTTCTGTTTCGGCAAAAGGTTCGGCCGTTTTCAGCCGCAAACGAAAGTTGGCCGAAACTTGAATTTTTGGTCGAAACCGAAACCGAACCTTCGGTCGGTCACTAGTCATAATAAAGTTATTCAAATATTAATATTTGAAAACCCCCATGTAAACAATAGATTGTTGGCATAGTGTTTTGTTAACTTCAATTCAATATCACTAGCTTCCGCTAATATTTTTTCTGGTGGAATTTATTTCACGGCAAAATACAATACCTATACATAACTTTTCTGATCATCGAAGTTCGTTCGAAACAAATGACATAGACTTGAGTCGAATTCGATTCTCTAATCGATTGTAATAGTTCGTGATTCAAAAAAAGTATGGAGCAAGATGGTTATGGTTATGGTTGGGAACTCGGTTCTCGAAGTTGTCGACGAGTACGTATACCTAGGACAAACCATCCAGTTAGGTAGGTCCAACTTCGAGAAGGAGGTCAATCGTCGAATCCAGCTCGGATGGGCGGCGTTCGGGAAACTACGCAACGTCTTCTCGTCCAATATTCCTCAGTGCCTGAAGACGAAGGTATTTAACCAATGTGTGCTGCCAGTGATGACATACGGTTCTGAAACGTGGTGCTTCACTATAGGGCTTAAGAACAGGCTCCGAGTAGCTCAACGAGCCATGGAGCGGGCTATGCTCGGGATTTCTCTGCGGGATCGAATCAGAAATGAGGACATACGCAGAGAAACCAGGGTCACCGACATAGCCAAGCGGATAAGCTCGTTGAAGTGGCAATGGGCAGGTCATATAGCCCGCAGAACAGATGGCCGCTGGGGCCGAAAAGTTCTCGAATGGAGACCACGGATCGGCAAGCGCAGCGTAGGGCGTCCACCGACCAGATGGACGGATGATCTGCGCAAGGCTGCGGGTCCACGCTCGATGCAGGCCACCTGCGATCGGTACAGATGGAGAGCCTTGAGGGAGGCCTATGTCCAGCAGTGGACGTCTTACGGCTGAAATGATGATGATGATGGAGCAAGAATAAATGAGGGGTTTACAAAGTGCCATTTAAAAAATATATATAGTTCCGTAATACGCCCGTAGATGATGGCGTTATATGGCGCAATAGACAGAGGTAAGTATTTTAAATAAGTTCAAATTAACTTGAAAAGTTCAAAACAAAACGAAACAAATACTATTTGACTGGCGCATGACGAGTTTTAGTTTTATTTTGAGCCTTTAAGGACCAGTATGCATTTGAAACGATTCAAACCAAAGGTCCATACAAACATTTGGCTATAACTTCTAGTATAAGTGGACTAATTATTTTACTTTGTGGACCAATTTGGATCAATTCATGACTAATTACTTGCATTCTCAAAATTTGTTTTAGCGAAGATTTAAAACATGAGGATTACAGCTTGAAGTAGGTACATGATAAAGTAAAGTAAAAATTACAGTGCACCTACTACTGATACAGGTTTCTTAATATAGGCCATTAACTTATCATTTCTGAACATAATGTTGTAGGGAAGTTATGATATGGATGTAGTGTAGATGAAAATATTTTAATCAATACATAGTATAAAATAAAGTCGCTTTTCCCTCTGTATGCTTAAATCTTTAAAACTACGCAACGAATTTTGATGCAGTTTTTATATAGATAGTGATTCAAGAAGATGGAAGGGTTATGAGCATGCAGAAAATAGTAATAGGTTAGGCGGTACAAAGTTCGCCGGGTCGACTAGTCTATAATTATTTAAGAAGAAAGATAACTTACATTCCAATCTAAAGAAGTAACATCTTTGTTGCTGGGCACCTCAGCTCCTCCCTTTTGAATGCAGTGCCTCAGTACAAGCTGGTTGGGTGTGGTGGCTGGATTGTCTGACATATCCCATATTCTGAATAAAAATAGAAAGAATTTACTAAGTTACTGTAGATTTATAAGCTAAGATATTATGAAAGCACCATCTATTTCATACCTTGCTGTGCTGTCGCCAGATCCGCTTGCCAATAAGTCAGTACTAGGATTCCACGCACAAATAAACACTTCTGATTCATGACCTTTTAAAACAGTTGTTTTGCTGGCAGGGATCTCAATAGACTGATCAATGTCCATGCTTTCTGCTGCACTGGGGGTGGAGGTGCCACCACTGGCTGCAGCTGCTGCATTGCATGTTGTGTTCTAAAACAAAATCAATGTGGTGCTTACAAAATACTAAAATGTTGGCTTTTTTTATTAATATTTTTATAAGGAGTCTCTTTTTATTAATATTTTTATAAGGAGTCTTTTTTTTTAATTAATATTTTTATAAGGAAAAAATCTCCGAGCCTACTTGAACAATCCAGCTTTTAGTGTTATAAAAGTTGCTGCACACTAGGAATTTGTTTTTATTATTATAACATGACTGGAATGAGGGACCTTCAGCAAATGGTTCCTCTAAGTGCCAGCCACCAGATGTCTTCTAACTTGTAGTGTGAAAAGCTGAGATAAGATATAGGAGGCGCAACATTCTACTTTGTCTTTAATGAAAACTAAGTATTGAGGGTGTGCCAGATCTATCAATCAATCTTACTCTTTTAAACCTGCTGCTTTTCCCCTGTATTTGCTGTTATATTGCTTAAATACTTAAAACAAAAATGTACTATGACTGCATTGACTTGCATCGTCCAAGATCCATAATTCTTATTCATGCTGTCCATTTCACAAACAAAGTTCGGTGTCCAAGTTGTAGCCAGGTCCATTGGTAAAAGTATGCAGGTCTTCATAAAGGGGCAAGATCAGAGTCCAAAAAAAAATGCCAAGAGTTGTTGTAAATTTGTAGGTAGCTAAATTTGTGAATGTAAGGATCAAAATTTGGAAATAGTTTTGAACAGAAGTTTGTATTTTTTGGAAGGAAACAAAACAAATTTAACTGATAGATCTAGCACTACCCTCAATACTTTGTTTTCATCAAAGACAGAGTAGCTGCACTTCCTATACATACCTTATCTCAGGTTTATACACTACAAGTTACAAGAAATCTGTTTGCAGTAATAGGAACTAGAGACCGACCGAAGGCCAAAAAATCTAGTTTCAGCCCCAGTTTCGGTTTTGGCTAATAATGGCCAAGCCTGAAACCGAAACGGAAACTCGATACTTGTGCATCGCTCGGCTATCCACGGAAAAAATTGGCAATACGCGCGCGAAAATTTTATTTCTAATTTATTAATCTTAGTTCACTTTTTTAGGTAGGTAGCTGTTGTAGGTAGGCCATACTTACGTGTACCTTAACACACATCAGATTTTCACTTAAGGCGGTAACTCACGGTATTGCGCGAAATTCAAATTTTTTCAAGTTTTTTAATTATTTTAGCAAAAGTATTCATTTTAAATAAAGTTTAAATGAATTTGCGTACGTAAAAACCTATTTCCCACATTATGATATATCGTTTTTGAAAGACAAAGTTACCGATTTTGTGTATATTCAAGGAACTTGTTTTTTGGCCTTTTACCCCTTACGACACAAAATCAGTAGGTCTGTCTTCCAAAAACGTTGTATTGCAATGTGGGAGATGGTTTTTTACATACGCGAATTCATTTAAACTTTATTAAAAATGTATACTTTTGCAAGAATAAATAAAACACACAAAAAAATTTGAATTTCGCGCCATAGCGAGAGTTACCACCTTAAAAACAAATATTTTATAAAAGAACACGTGAGTTTCGGTTTCAGCCGAAAATCGTGTTTCGGTCGGTCTCTAATAGAAACCATTCTCTGAAAGTTCTAAGATAACTTTTTTTTTTACATCAACACCATTCTGCTCCCCACCAGAACCAGGCTCAGCTTTTATTGCTTGTTTCTGGGCATTATGAGCATTTTGGCGAGCTGCAACTATGTCTGGTGTCACTGCATCAATCAGACTCAAGCTCTCTGGGTGATGCGTTTCAGTGCCTGAAAGAAATAGGTTAGTGGTTAACAAAACTAAAATGTTGAAAAGAATATTAATTTCAAAATAATACTTACCATCATCTCCAATTTTGATTTCAGCTTCTGTGTATTGCATTCCCTTCTGCAAAATGTTCAGTAATGCTGCTGGAGGCACAAGAGCTCCATTGATATTACTTTGCGAAATATGAGACTCTATACCGAAAGTATATGCAGAATGGTGGAAACCTGAAAACATTAATCTGGATTTATATTTTGCACTCAGTCTCAGACGCTCACTCACCAACATGAAAACCTCGTAAAAAACCTCATAAAACGACCCACCGACCCTTCAGTTCAATGAACTCACCCGATTCTTGAAGATATCGGTATACCAAGAAATTCACTTCGTCACTCGAAAAACTCATAATGGTTAATTTTTAAGCAATAGTTACTATCAGATAATTTAGTTGTTATTGATCAACATAGTGCAAGCTTTCATCAATTATGTAGGTAGGTACCTATTCCAAAAATGATTCCTCTGCAATTTGACATTTGACAAACCAGTCAAACCATGGATGGAACCACAGACCAACTAGAGATACTCAAACCTCAGAGTAAGGCATCAAACGCACAGGCGGATTTATATCCGCGCGGATAAAAATCTGCTGTTGCGGTTTTATTTCCGCGCGCTTTGAAAGGTTGTTGTTGTTCATTTTCAACCTTATTCTTAGTCCCCGCACGCACAACTGAATTTATATCCGCGCGGAAATAAAACCGCAACAGCAGATTTTTATCCGCGCGGTTTTTTATCCGCTGGTGCGGACACTTCCATAGGATTTGTCACCGGAAAATAACAAGAACCGTAAATTTATAAATTTACTAGGAAATTTATAAACTTTCGTAGGATTCTAAACGAGTGATAAATTGTATTATTTTACGCCTAAATTTTCGTAAATTGATAAACTTACTAAACTCACTCGTAAAATAATAAGTAACCAATAACCAAACGCCATGTTTAACCTTTTAACCGCCAAGCACTTGATATGAAGTAGTCACAAAGTTCTCCCACCACGCCAAGCACTTCTTTGGAAGTAGCTTACATTTTTACATTTTATGACCCAACTATATGTTCTAAAGAGAAAAATCCAATTGGATACTGTTCTTGAAGCTTCTATGAACTAATTCATGTCAACAGATTTTGTGAAAAGTTAATAAACTTAGAATAATAAGACGATAAACTTTAAGAAACTTTCAAATGAAAAATAGTGTGCTCTCCCACGCCAAGTACTTTACTGGAAGTGGTCTAGTGTTGTGACATTACTCGGAATTTTCTATGATTCCTAACAAATATATTTTTTAAATTATTATAACTATACACTTTTTCAACCATCTCATAACGTGTACGCGTGGGGACTGGAAAAATATAATTTCTATTAGAATTTACTATTGATTCCTCCATTGTAGACATTACAAATCCTCGCCTTTGAAAATTCGACAACAATTAATAAGGCAGGCGGGCGGCTCTAGCGAAGCAACCCGTTCATCAGTTGTTTGATATATCCCGTACGCCAAGCACTTGAGGTGAAGTGCTGCTGTGACGTCACACAAGCAAGACAAGTTTTTTAGTGCTGTGCTAGAGAGTGGATATTTTGGTACATTGTGTCTAGACTGTTGGTACGCTCAGCGTAAAAAATAGTGAAAGTACATCTACAGATGAATTGCGCTGCGCATTTTCCAATGATTCTAATTAGAAACTAATAAAATATTGTTGAATTAAATTAAGTCAGTTTGGATTTGGTCGTAAAAGTACCTACCTACTAATACTACGTTTACTTCGAAACGTGTACACTTAGATCTACAAATGGTCATCACAGATTTTTTACAAACATCCATACATAGCTGGGTAAACGCTTAAATAGACACCATAGAATTGAATATTATACTATAGAACAAAATCACATCTTTTAAAAAAAGCTTCCAACTTTTTAAACGGTATTCACAAAGTAATAAGAAATACCCAGCAAAACTAAAAAAAATATATTGGCAATTAATTCCATAAATCGGTTTGATTTGTTTGCTAAAGCTTTAGGTAGCAGTGCTCAGAGACAAATAGATGCCGCATTATGTTGTCTTTGTGTGTAAGGTATGTTGGATAGGCACCCCGCCTATGCGTTTATGCTAAAACAAGCGTCGATTCCAGGTAAGAATACTCTGCAAAAAACCCTTTACAAAAATGTGATTTATGACTTTGTTTACCTTAAAAATTATTCTTTCCCCCGGCTTCTACTACTGGAATACAGATTTGCAGAGAACCATTGGGACCTTACCTCATAAGTTTTTTTTAACTAGTTAAAAGTACATTAAAAAAAACTCTACAACATATATTTGTTTACGTATGTAAATGAAATACTTAAGAAAATTCCTGATGAAAATTAAAAAATCTCTTTGATGAAGTGTAGAGGTTGTAAAAAGAGACTTTATAGTATTTTACAATTATTTGTAATTTTTAATTTAAATGTTATTTATGTCCTCAAAATTAAAACAACCTTTGATTTAACATAGTTATTTATAATGACGTTTTGGATACGATGTTATCTATGATTGATTTATGGCAATGGTCGAGGGACGAACAGCTACAAACATAAATTATATTAATTTTTAGATTTTAAATTTATAGAAAGTATAGTTTTAATTTTGTACGTATTTGAGGACGATAGAGAATAATTAAAAAAAAAAAAAATTTGCCAAAAGAAAACTAAGTATAGGTACTATATATTTTTTTTAACCAGAATTAATTACGTATTTATAAAAAAATAGAAAAAACGCGCGTGCGGTCGGTGCGAAGCCTAGTCCCTCTGGAGGGGCACGATAAATACCGATGCGCTCGCGACACTATAGGCTCCGTCCGCCCCATTTAATTGTCTCCATAATGTAAGGCCCCTGCAAACGCAAAAGCGGAGCGTTTTCTAATGGTGGCGAAAACGACAACGGAACATTATTTTGTTGTTACGAGTTTTAGACAAATTTACCCAACAACTTCCATGTCCCAATACAACTTTAATAAAGCTTGACGGCAATTGGTTTTTTCAAATTATAAGCTTTATAACACTACTATACGTTTTTTTTTACTAACAACTATAGCTTTTGGAGTATAAATTGAGGTGTGTTTCCATGCCCATTGTCCAGGTATGATTCAATGAAATATCCCGCCACGCTCATGACAAAAATGGTGCCTTAAACTGTAACGAGAAATGCATCACATCACATGTGACTCATGAACTTAAAATTATTAAGTTACTTGAGTGAGATTATTTTGATTGGTACATAAATCGTTTTATTAAAAACTAGTCCACCCGGCGAACTTCGCACCCCCTAACCTATAAATATCTTGTGCACGTATTAAACTTATAAACCTTCCTCTTGAATCATTCTATCTATATTTAAAAAAAAACCGCATCGAAATCCGTTGCATAATTTTAAAGATTTAAATACGATTAAATAAAAGATTAAAAAATATAGTACAAAAAAACTATCGACTCTGTGATTAACAACCCTTTAACCTTTTAACCGCCAAGCCCTTGATATGAAGTAGTCACAAAGTTCTCCCACCACGCCAAGCACTTCTTTAGAAGTAGCTTACATTTTTACATTTTATGACCCAACTATATGTTCTAAAGAGAAAAATCCAATTGGATACTGTTCTTGAAGCTTCAATGAACTGATTCATGATAACAGATTTTGTGAAAAGTTAATAAACTTAGAATGATAAGACGATAAACTTTAAGAAACTTTCAAATGAAAAATAGTGTGCTCTCCCACGCCAAGTACTTTACTGGAAGTGGACTAGTGTTGTGACATTACTCGGAATTTTCTATGATTCCTAACAAATATATTTTTTAAATTATTATAACTATACACTTTTTCAACCATCTCATAACGTGTACGCATAGTGGGGACTGGAAAAATATAATTTCTATTAGAATTTACTATTGATTCCTCCATTGTAGACATTACAAATCCTCGCCTTTGAAAATTCGACAACAATTAATAAGGTAGGCGGGCGGCTCTAGCGTAGCAACCCGTTCATCAGTTGTTTGATATATACCGTACGCCAAGCACTTGAGGTGAAGTGCTGCTGTGACGTCACACAAGCAAGACAAGTTTTTTAGTGCTGTGCTAAAGAGTGGACATTTTGGTACATTGTGTCTAGACTGTTGGTACGCTCAGCGTAAAAAATAGTGAAAGTACATCTACAGATGAATTGCGCTGCGCATTTTCCAATGGTTCTAATTAGAAACTAATAAAATATTGTTGAATTGAATTAAGTCAGTTTGGATTTGGTCGTAAAAGTACCTACCTACTAATACTACGTTTACTTCGAAACGTGTACACTTAAGATCTACAAATGGTCATCACAGATTTTTTACAAACATCCATACATAGCTGGGTAAACGCTTAAATAGACACCATAGAATTGAATATTATACTATAGAACAAAATCACGTCTTTTAAAAAAAGTTTTAAACGGTATTCACAAAGTAATAAGAAATCCCCAGCAAAACTAAAAAAAAAATATTGGCAATTAATTCCATAAATGGGTTTGATTTGTTTGCTAAAGCTTTAGGTAGCAGTGCTCAGAGACAAATAGATGCCGCATTATCTTGTCTTTGTGTGTAAGGTATGTTGGATAGGCACCCCGCCTATGCGTTTATGCTAAAACAAAAGCGTCGATTCCAGGTAAGAATACTCTGCAAAAAAACCCTTTACAAAAATGTGATTTATGACTTTGTTTACCTTAAAAATTATTCTTTCCCACGGCTTCTACTACTGGAATACAGATTTGCAGAGAACCATTGGGACCTTACCTCATAAGTTTTTTTTAACTAGTTAAAAGTACATTAAAAAAAACTCTACAACATATATTTGTTTACGTATGTAAATGAGATACTTAAGAAAATTCCTGATGAAAATTAAAAAATCTCTTTGATGAAGTGTAGAGGTTGTAAAAAGAGACTATAGTATTTTACAATTATTTGTAATTTTTAATTAAAATGTTATTTATGTCCTCAAAATTAAAACAACTTTTGATTTTACATAGTTATTTATAATGACGTTTTGGATACGATGTTATCTATGATTGATTTATGGCAATGGTCGAAGGACAAACAGCTACAAACATAAATTATATTAATTTTTAGATTTTAAATTTATAGAAAGTATAGTTTTAATTTTGTACATATTTGTATTTGAGGACGAACGAGAATTAAAAAAAAAAAAATTGCCAAAAGAAAACTAAGTATAGGTAAGTACTATAAATATTTTTTAAACAGAATTAATTACGTATTTATACAAAAATAGAAAGAACGCGCGTGCGGTCGGTGCGAAGCCTAGATCCCTCTGGAGAGGCACGATAAGGACCGATTCGCTCGCGACACTATAGGCTCCGTCCGTCCCATTTATATTGTCTCCATAATGTAAGGCCCCTGCAAACGCAAAAGCGGAGCGTTTTCTAATGGTGGCGAAAACGCCAACGGAACATTATTTTGTTGTTACGAGTGTTAGACAAATTTACCCAACAACTTCCATGTCCCAATACAACTTTATTAAAGCTTGACGGCTATTGGTTTTTTCAAATTATAAGCTTTATAACACTACTATACGTTTTTTTTACTAACAACTTTAGCTTTTGGAGTATAAATTAAGGTGTGTTTCCATGCCCATTGTCCAGGTATGATTCAATGAAATATCCCGCCACGCTCATGACAAAAATGGTGCCTTAAACTGTAACGAGAAATGCATCACATCACATGTGACTCATGAACTTAAAATTATTAAGTTACTTGAGTGAGATTATTTTGATTGGTACATAAATCGTTTTATTAAAAACTAGTCCACCCGGCGAACTTCGCACCACCTAACCTATAACTATCTTGTGCACGTATTAAACTTATAAACCTTCCTCTTGAATCACTCTATCTATTTAAAAAAAACCGCATCGAAATCCGTTGCATAATTTTAAAGATTTAAATAAAAGATTAAAAATATAGTACAAAAAAAACTATCGACTCTGTGATTAACAACCCTTTAACGAGATCGAACTTCGCAGTTTTTGTGTCTCTCCAGCGCCGAGTACTTGATATGAAGTAGTTAGTGACGTGCCGCCGCTTTAGTTTGATATATAATTCAGTTGAAACTAATCAGACAAAACTCCATAAAAGCAAATTCTAATTGGGTCTCTAGCATTACAAAAGTTTAAAAAACGGGAAAATGTTTAGCTTTTCGCATATTAATCACTCCATTGTTTAATTATCTCACATAAAAAAATTGATTGATTTTGTGTGTCGATTGAATTTTGCAATCACTAATGTTTTTGAAGGTAAAATGCCTCGGCGTGGGGGAGCAACCTTCGTTTATTTCTTGCGGCGCCGAAAAGGTTAAAATATTCGTAGGATCTTTTCGGTATCTTGAAAAATTAATTTTTTGCGAACAAGATCCGAACGCGTGCTTTCGTTGCCTCGCACGGAAAAAGAATGACAGGCTTGGCGGACGCTGCTAGTGATGGGCGCGTAGAGTGGTAGGGATGGGAGCATCGGTAAATTTCAAATTAATCGAGTAATCGATATCGATTAAATCGATTGACTAATAGTTATTTGTAAGAACGTGCGAATGTTGCCTTGTAGGTGAAAGGACTACCTAGTGAATTGATTTATATCGAAAATGAAACCACGAAATATAACAACAGTTAATTTGCTATAAAAATGACTTCCGACTCATAGAACAAGAAATGTTGTTGCTTAATGTGATTAATGTGACTTGAAAAGCCAAATTAGATGCCATATTTAGTACTTTATGAAAATGTGAGAAGTGAGTGTATTCAGGTGACTACACCTTTATGTTCTTGTTAGTAAGGTAGACTCGCCTAATATCGGATGTGACCGAAGATACCCGGATTTACTTACAAACTAGACGATATTTTGAACTGTTTGCGACATTGTTTGATTCGCCATTTCATTCTGCCCAACTCCTCATACCGCCGTCGGAGCTGCGACGGATAGAAACGGCGTACCGGAGTCTCAAAAAAAAAGAAGGTTTTTTCGGAATATTTCGGTGATCCGATCTTTACTCCAAAACTTTAATGGCGTTTTGTGGCGAGTACTTTTGATTTAGGTACTTCTTCATTCAAAATTCGACCGGAAATCGGATATTATCTCGCGATCTGTATACTACGATTCCGACTACGACATCTGTATCCTAATATCCGGTCTTCGCTCTCTGTTTAAAGATCGGACTAACCAGTGTGCGGTCCAAAAATATTCAGTGGTTCTCAAACTTTATTACTATAGAAGACCAGCTGGCCCGGCACGACTAATTGTTTTTACTGTCAATTTTTACTTTTTTTTTTAATTCTAAATGCTTAACTCGTAATACTTTCTACATAGTGTAAACAGGTAGACGTAGGTTTAAAATATAATGTTATTTACAAGTTTAAGGAACCCGAGGGGCCACATTCCCTATGTTTGAGAATCTTTATTTTACATGTTTTTGGACGAGGAGGAAAGACCGGATTATAAAAACGCGAAAAAAAAATTAAAACATTGTACTAACTAAACCATAGGAAATTACGAGATCATCTATTGATATGTTGTTGCCAACTAAATTTCGGATCTTTTCCTAACGTGAACTTTATTACAATACCCGTAACAACGATTTTATAATATAGTCCGATCTTCGGAAAACCAGTTATATTTTTTTCTAGCACTAGTAAAAAAAAGTCGTCTTTTTGAACGCATGTTTTGTCTAAAGTATAGTATCTACGCAAATTACAAAATTTGGGGTTAATCTACATTTATTATTCATCAATTTATAGAAGAGTAAATCACCAAAATCGTAAGTTCACTTAAGAAAAAAAAATCAAAATGCCTAGGCTTCGAAATTTCTCCAATGTTCGTCCGAACTTAGGCGAGTGTACCTTAACTAAGATTTCCAGTCACGTAACTATTGAGTTGTGACTAAGTAAAACAATCTTATTTCTTGTTGTTAATTAATAAGAAAATAAATATTATTTTGATAAATATAGTTGATTATGAAGTGATACACCTTTACTGCTTACTAATATAGTTTAATAATTAAAACTTAAAAAAATAAACATAAAAATTTGAGACCATTAGATAAGAAATGTTACTAATTGGAGATATTTTCATTAATATTATGAGAAACTGACAAATGAATAATGTTTTTTTTGCAATAAATTATTGATTTCACTGCCTTGTATTATACGATTTTTACTAAAGAAAATAAAAAATAATGTTTTATTTATTTTTAAACAATTTTTGAAAATGTTACTAATTAGAATTTTCTGTGGCGTGAGTGACCTAAAAAAACCTTTTTTTTCGCCTTAATTATGATTGAAATGGTAAATAATTAGTATTTTTATACAGTTTATTATATTATCTATTCAAATAATTTTAAAAATAAAACGAAAAATATTTTTTTTCCGGTATATTCCGGTTTCGTAACGAGCACCCTTTTTGAAAAGCACCCGAAAACATTTCATTTGGTGTCTTATCTTCACATAGCTTCGACTAAGTTTTCACTATCGACGTAGACTTGAATCCCGCACGACGTTTTTTAGACCATAGACATGGCAAAAGCGGGCACAGACCAAACATTTCTCAATCGTTTGAACGATTGTTGGTCGTAACGACGCCGTCCTATTTACATTCTGTATAATGACGATTGAGAAATGTTTGGTCTGTGCCCGCTGGAACAGGATGGAAGTCGGACGATCAGTAATCGTTACGAGGCCGTAACGGCCCGAAAAAATATGGGAATCAGGGTACAGATAAAGAACAGTTTTTAAAATGGCGGACGTTTTTTTTTTCGTAATGTATGGTTGGCAAAATAATTTTTTTTTATATTTCTTCTACCGGACCTGTAATAAATAATTATTTTTTTATTATTATTAATGAATGATATAAAAGTATTTACAAATAATATCATAATAAAATAAATTACAAGCAAGGGTAAACAAAACATTGTTCTTTTATTTTTCTCTATTAGTTTTGATTTGAAAACATTAACAAGAAAGATAAAGTTATGTTAAAAATGCTTTATTGCCACATAATATAAGTAATAAATAATAAAGTAATATCGTTAAAAAGCGATGGCAATATAATGCCCGTCACAGACTGGGCAGATACGATAAGATATCTGTATCGGCGCAGATCATCTTTCAACATCAATTTCTATGTAATCCTATGGACGACCACACACTGCGCAGATAATGTAAAAGATATCTGAGCCGTGACATATAAATTGAAAGATCTGCAGATAACATCTGCCGGCCGATACAAAATTATAACTGCAGCTATATACAGGATGCATGCGCAAGGGTAGGATCTGCGGTGCGGTGAGGCAGAGGGAAGCAGGATTGGAATAGTATAAAATATACTATTTTGTTCGTATTTTCATGCTATATACCTAGTATGTAGTTGAGTAATACAAGAATATTACGCGACAATACCATATTTTCTGAACAGCTTTACTTTAATTAATATTTACAGTTAAGTATATTACATTACATATTTACAAAAAAAAATAAAAGAAAACCAATTCATACAAATTAAATCAAAGTCGAACAAGCCTACAAATAAAATATTACGTTTGTTTGGGCTATGTTCACTTGCCTGCCCATAATGGCCAAATAAAAAAAAAAAACAATAACCAAACAAAACAAATTTATCATTGACCTGTATAAATAATAAATAAATAAGTTGTTTATTCATTTCCCAAAATATACAGAAAAAATACAAATTGTTGAGATCCTCTATTAAGTTAACACCTGTACCAGAGGATCTCGCTCTTCCATACATAAAGTCACAAAAAATAGGGAATGCATAAACACATGCATAAAAACATGCAAAACTTAACTCTTTTTTCTTTTTTTTTAGGCGGGGAAACTCCTAACGAGTACCCTGCAGCCTGCAGCCCCGGGGGGAGCCCGCAGGGTTATGTGGGGTTCGCACCCACTAAAACCCCGCCGGTGTCCTTCTCGGCTGATAGCAGGAGGGTCACGGGTAAGCCTGTGGAATTCTCCGCGACCCCCCCCCCCCCAGCATTGGCTGTATAGCCTCTCCTCGGAGGGACATGATGGTTGTCCCCCCGGAGCGTGGTAGCTTTCCCAACGCTCAACGGCGGAAACGGGACACCCGCGTTCCGCCGTCCTTCTCGGGGCCGTTATATGACTACACGAGGCCCCCGCCTCGTGCACCCAACGACCCCGGGGTCCCCTCTTAGTCGCCTCTTACGACAGGCAGGGGATACCTCAGTCCTATTCTTCGGCCCGGTACTGCAGGGCGTGCGGCGGCGCTTCAAGGTCTCGCGCCGCCGCGGCGACGAACTCGCCGTCTGGCCGGGTTCGCCGCCTCCCTCTCGCGTTCGGCCGCCTCCTTGGCGAGCATGACAGCTTCGCAGAAGGAGACGACCGCCGCCCAGGCCTCTCTGCCGCCGACCATAGTTCGCACCACGGCCGGCAGGGAGAGGTCCTCCCCAATGGAAAACTTAACTACTGAACCAACTACTTAACTAAGTTTATTTTGTACAAACAAACGAAAAACAAACAATCTTAAGAAAATCTACCTACCTACCTACCCGTACTTCGATAAATTCGTTTCACGGCCGGTCGCCGCGGTTGGCCGGTGATACAAAGTAGCAATACAAGATAACAACAGTGCAGTTCGAAAGTAAATCAAAACTAATTTAAATTTAGTTAATGACTAGCTTTTTCCCGCAGCTTCGCACGCGCATTTTCATAATTTACGGAAATAACTGGTGGATGACTTATTCAGGAATTTAGGAAAATAATTTTTGATTGCACCCATACCCCTAAACATAACATATTTTTAAAATAAAAATTTCAAGCGGTTTGTCCTTATATGAGTTAAAATTAGTAAGTACACATATTTCAGTTTACGTGGAAACTCCAAAAAACATTTTTACACTGAACCGTTCATAAGCAACCTATATTTTCATAATTCCTAATACTGATAGTAGCGTGTTGCACTACTTTTAATTGGTTGGAGTATTAACTACGTAAATAAAATAGTGTAGAGGATAATGTTCTGTTCCCATGTGAATTTTGGTAATCTATTTTCTACTTCACCTTCTAGCTCTAGGAGTTTAATACCTTCAAAACTTTCTGTTTTACCGCTCCCGTAGAATTTTTTGAAAATCCATTGTTATAGCTTACTTACAAACACTGAAGAACACGTTTTCCCATTTTCACGATGAAATAAAAAAAAAACGTTTTCATGTATCAACCAATCGAACTCCCAATAAGGCTTCGCTCCATATTTATCTGAAAGACCTTAAGCCTAGACTTTTGAATGACATTGAAAACCCAAGTCTGAGCTGCGTAGGTAAGGATGGGGAAAATGCACATGTTCATGAGTTTTCGATTCAGACATAAGAGTAAAGGTCGCCTTTATGAGTCCCTTCACAATAGCTCCGCAAGGCGTTTTTAAAGCGTCTTTCGACTTCTTTATTCTGTCACGCCTGTAAGGAGAGTATTTGGCCAAAAGTTGGTATTATGCAATTCTCTCACGATCCACATCCACTACTTGCTACAAAATGTTGGTCATGACAAAACTCAAATTAGATGTAGCTCAAAAGGCGGTTGAATTAAAATAGGACTGGGCTGGTCATGTCGCGCGTAATAAATCTGATCTCTGGGCATGGAGTACCTCTGAGTGGGTTCCGAAACATGGCAAGAAATGACTTTGCACCAGAAAACGATGGAGCGACGTATAGACGCTCGGCAGGGCCTGGTGGGAAAAGTCCTGTGGGTCCAGGCGAAATAATAGGTCTACGTTATGCCGTGCCTGTCGTAAGAGGCGATTAAAAGACACACTTATCAAACGGCCCCGAGATGGGCGGCGGCACAGCTTGTGGCACTATGCCGCCGCAGCTCCAAAGGCAAGCCTGGGAGGGAACAATATGCCCTCCCCGAGCACGAAGCTGATAGCACCTGAGCGTGGGAAGGACTTCGGACTCTATAATGCGTGGTGCCCGGGGTTCTTCCCAAAAGCGCCAAGACGGCCGCCGGGGACAAAGATCTTTGCACTTTTTTTGTAGCGCGGGGAGCGAAGGCGGTATTCGGGGCTCACAGCCACCAAAACCCGCCGGTGGCCGTCGTGGCAATTTGGAAAGAATTGTGATGATCGACATCCAGTGTCCTGTCCCTCCCAAGCCTATCTGTTCCTCTCGGGGAGGGCATGTCATTTCTTCGCCGGCTCCCCTCTAAGCTCAGTGCCACAGGCTGTGTCTGTTTGCTATAAACAGTTTGTCACTACTTTGGTCTTGGATATGTCGCTTATGTCAACTACGATCTATGGGCAATATGGAGTGCATACATATATACCGCATGGCATATTGGGAACTCGCATGGTGCTGTGATTGATGGATAAAGTCTGAAACAGCGAACTGCGCGCCAGAACTCATAAAGTGAATGTATAGTTGAAAAAGCGGCTAAAAAAAAATAGGACTGGGCCAGCCATGTCGCCTGTATAAACTGCGATCTTAGGGTTAAGAACACCACTGAGTGGGTCTTGAAAAACTTTCAGAGATGACGTGGTTGCTTCGGGAAACGATTGGTGGAGCGACGAACTGGAAGCGCTTAACAGAGCCTGGTGGGAATCTGCTTAGGACAGTGAAGTGTGAAAAAGGAGGAATGAGGCCTTTGCTCTGCCGTGGAAAAGTTAAGGCTTAGGTATAATAATAAGGCTAAGGAGAACTCCTGTCGCATTTGCAAACAAAGACCATCATTGGCCGGTATTTATCACCGAAACGGTATTTATCGCCGAAATTGCTATGACTCTGCATTTTAAATCTGTGATATCTTCGAAAATATTTATTTAATTTACATGCTGTAAAAAGCCATATTGATCTTTATTAAATGCACAATGTATTTAAGATACTTAATTGGATAAGGATTAATACTGTATTGCTTAAAATCGCTTCGTAAATAAGCCATTATTTATCGTACAAAGTAAAGGATAAAAAATGGTTATTGTGGGTTATTCCTAAGAGATAAACATATACCATCACGGACTTTTTTGGAGACATTTTTAAGTTGTACAATACTGTAGTACATTGTTTTGATCTATCTTGTAGGATTCAGTCAGCGTTTGCAATGTAAGCGCAAAAAATGTTTTTTTACGACCTCACATTAGAAACCTCAAAAATTTTACGACCTCACATTAGAAACCTCAAAAATTGTAGCCTATATGTTATTCTGATGTATAAGCTATATTGTGGTAAAGTTTCATTCAAATCCATTCAGTAGTTTTTACGTGAAAGAGTAACAAACATCCATACATCCATACTTACAAACTTTCGCCTTTATAATAGTAGTAGGATTGAGATTAAAACTTATGTTACTTTAACAAAAGAAAATATTACTGAACGTTTTTATTCATGTTTAGTAATACAATAATAATACTTTAAAGTAAGCAGATTATTTATACAGTTTGCCCTAGAAAACAACAAGTATTAGTATCGACAAACATATCAGAGTGCAAGTTAACACAAGTTTCACACAAAAAATACAGTAAATTATTAATATGTGTTAAAGCATACAAGTACATACTGTATCCTACCATACCATACCATGGTATACTGTAGTATACCATGTCTTTGGAATTTATAGCTTTTTTGACAATGCAAAAAAATAAACTGATTGATTGATCTTGTAAAAAGCTAGTATATACTCGGGATCATCAGGGTGGAAGCGGGTGTGTAAACGCGTGGAGCTTTCTTCACCGGTTGCGTGCCCTACACTTCCATTTTGATGATACGCTGACTTCCACAGCGACCGAGCGGGTGGGCAGGTTGCGGATGGCCTGTATGCGTACGTCGTAATCCAAAGTGACCCGGACAATGGAAGGTTGAATGTGGTCAACCCCCAGATCACAATCATCTCAACAACCCAGCACCTAATCCCAATTTCCTGTACCCATCCAAAATCCAATCCCAACTCTCCCCCTTCCTTCACTTTCCTGGAGGAGTAAACCTTGACCCCAAAAATCCCTAAACCAAGGTGTGCTCAACCGTGCCGATGGTTGCGTGGCTGAGAGGGAGCTCAGTCGTGAACGGTGGACCTTGGGAACAGGCGAACCCCAAGGTTTGTATAGCCTTATCCCTGCAAGCGGGGCTCTGCAGGGATGGACCTTTATTTCCCTAGCTACTCATGGGACCAACATGAAGAAAGCTACAAATTCAAAAAATATTTGTTTTAAATCAACTCACGCTTCGACGACGACGAAAGTTGATCCGTTGAAGCGAATGAGCATACTAGGTGAGGGACCGGCCAAGTCCGATCTACCGAAACCTCAAGTGACGTCAATGGATGGAAAGCCGAAAGGAGATCCATCCTCGACGCTCGCAGTGGCGGAGGTGGAGAAGGCGGAAGCTGGAACCTCATCCAATACAGAACGGAGCACTGCTGAAAACGAGACGACATCTGTCGAAGCGACTCAGCAAGTGACTTCGATCTGGGAAGACAGGTGCAAGCCTGTCTTCCCTAACAAGAAGAAGACGGGACAAAGGAAGAGGCAGAGGCAGCGTCTGATGTTGGAAAAACAGAAGAGCGCTTCTGCGGACTTCCCTAAAACACGAAAGGAGGGAGCTAGGGAGACCACCTAGGAAGCCCCAAAGCCGTCCTCATCGCAACAGACAATCCAGACAAAGCAAACGAAGAGGGCTCGCCTGGACGAAACCATCTCCCCAAGAGGAGACTCCAAAAAACTGCGGACGGATGCTCCGACGGCTAAACCAAAATCATCCTCCTACGCAGAGGCTGCAACGAAGGACCTGATGGTGGCTATCACGAACAAGCGCACCGGTCTTCTGACGCAGCTAGAAGCGAAAGAGGTTGAAGAGAAAATCTCCCAGGCGATTATCAGGGAAGCCATCTTGGCGGATCCTGATGCATCCTCGGAGCCACCAGAGTTTGAAGGGAAACCCAGTTTCGTGGATGGCTACTTGAAACTGTGGTGCTGCAACGCCAAAACCAGAACGTGGCTGCAAACAATGCTGAACGGAGCCACTCTGGACAGCGGAGACAAACTCGTCGGCAAAAGGGAGGATGAGATGATCCGGAAGGTCAGGTGCGGATTGCTCATCCCGACTCTAGCGGTTGACCGAGCAACAATTTGACGCGTCCTCAGCTATCAAAACCCATGGGCAGAGGTGAGACAGTGGACGCTCCATCAATGCGTGCCTCTGGAGAGGAGAGGGGCCACTCTTCTGGTGGTGGGCATTCCGGAGACTGCTGTACCGGCTGTGCTGGAAAGGGGTAGAAAGCTGAGATACTGTGTAGGCTCGGTCTATATCCGTTTCCAGCACGGTGGGGGCACTTCCGGGATGTTCCGCCTCAGAGGAACAAACCTGAAGAGAAGGCAGAAGAGTCGAAGGGTGAACAGGGAAGTAGGGCGACAACGTCGACGGAAGAAGGCGTAACCCCTGCTCCCATGGACACCAAGGAGACAGAAGCGGAACCGGAAGCTGATTTCGACCTCAGTACGGAGGACATCCTGCTGGGGACGGAGGAGGAACAAGAGTGCCTCCTTATCAGTCGGCTGGACCTAAGAGGACCTGGGGAGGAGGGGACATCCAAAAATGACCCCCAACTCCTGTAAGGTCCTTCAAATTAACCTCCAGCATAGCGAAACTGCGACGGCTCAGCTTCGAAGATGGCTGGAGGTTAATAACACTACAATTGCCCTGATCCAAGAGCCGTGGGTCAGGGGCACACGCATCAACGGCCTCTGCAACCTTGGAGGTAAACTTATTTATAACAATACACAAAATAAACCCAGATCTTGTATTTACATATCTCGTAACATAATGGCACAAACTCTAACTGACTTCTGTTCCAGAGACGTGTGTGCCATAAAACTTCTCAGAACTGAACAATCAACTCTGCCTGAGACTGTGCTCGTCTCAGCCTACATGGCGGGAGAGGACGACCCACCGCCAGCACTGCTGGCCGACCTGATAAACCACTGCGAACGCCAGGGGCTGGAGGTAGTAGTATCGGCGGACTGCAATGGACACCACAACCTTTGGGGAATGACCAACAACAACGACAGAGGTAAAGTATTAGTTGATTACTTAGTAACTACTAATCTTGATATCCTTAATTTAGAAACAAAACCGACCTTCGTCACTCGAAGGTCTAGTACCATAATAGATATTACTCTTAGCTCCAAACTAATAGAACAGAACATAACAAACTGGCATGTCTCGGACGAGCCATCTTGCTCAGACCACAGATGGATTCGCTATGACCTAACCATTGAAATACAAACACCAATACCTAGAAGAAACCCCAGACGAACAGACAAAAATGCATTCATAGAAGCACTCAAGACTAAGCTGGAAAATGAGCCTTGTAGTGCTACTGAACCGTGCACCAGAGAAACACTTGAGATCCAAGCTGAAACGCTTACCAAACATATAATTGAAAGCTACAATGGTTCATGCCCCTTATCAACTCCAGCTGCTAGGTCGAAGGACTTGGGGTCTGGATGGTGGGGAACTGAACTCGAAAGACTACGGAAAAAGATGAGGAAGCTATTCAATACAGCTCACAATACAAAATCTGAAACTGACTGGGACAGATACGCGACAGTAAGAAAAGAATACAAAAAACGTCTAAGATACAGGAAAGCTACTGCGTGGCGTAACTTCTGTGACGACATCACGACCAACACACAAGCAAACAGAGTTAGGAAAGTTCTATCCAAACAACAAAACCAACTGTTAGGCACACTGCGTAGACCTGACAATACCACCACAAGCACTCCCGCGGAAACTGAAGGCCTACTAGTAGAGACTCACTTCCCAGGCAGTGTGGTCACACAAGTAACGCAAGACGAAATGGTAGACGAAAAACTCCCATCCGAACACGAATGGCACACAGCCAGACATATCACAGAACGGAACAAAGTTGCCTGGGCAATCAGAAGTTTTGATAACTACAAATCGCCGGGCCTTGATGGGATCTTTCCTGCCCTTCTAAAGTGGGGTGGAAACATTCTCCTTGATCACATATGTAACTTGCTATGCGCCTGCCTAGCGCACAGTTATATCCCTACAAAATGGAGAGAAGTAAAAGTCATCTTTATACCAAAACCTGGCAAAAGTGATTACTCAGACCCTAAATCGCACAGACCGATAAGCCTGACATCGTTCCTGTTAAAGATACTAGAAAGGCTATGCGACAGAGAACTGAAAGATACAGCGCTGAAAACGATACCAATTGATGCCAATCAACATGCTTACAGTCAGGGCAAATCAACCGACTCTGGCCTGCACGCAGTAGTGAGCACCATTGAAAAAGCCCTGGAAACAAACAATTCATGTCTAGGCACCTTCATTGACATTGAAGGAGCTTTCGACAAAACAAACTTCAGCAGCATCAAGATAGCGCTGATGCGTCATAAAACCGAACCACTCATTATAGAATGGATAATGAACATGCTCAGACAAAGAGTCATAAAATTGTCGGAGAGCGCAAACCACCAAGCCGTTGTAATAAAAGGATGCCCTCAAGGTGGAGTACTCTCCCCTTTTCTCTGGAACTTGGTGGTCAACGACCTGATAACAAAACTAAATCAAAAGAAATACAAAACAATAGGGTATGCTGATGACCTAGTTATACTAGTCAGCGGACTAGTTACTAGCACCCTATGTGAAGTGACACAAAGCGCCCTAAACATAGTACAGGACTGGTGCATAGACAATGAACTTTCAGTGAATCCGAAGAAAACTGAACTTGTTCTATTTACAAAGAAACGAATTCCAGGTAGGCACAAACCACCAGCACTATTTGGAACTCAACTAAAACTGTCAACGGAAGTCAAATATCTAGGTGTGATACTTGACAGCAAACTAATCTGGAATAGCCACTTGGAAAACAAAATAAACAAAGCTACGGTGGCTTTCTGGCAATGTCGAAGAATGATTGGGAAGAGATGGGGACTGGCCCCGCATATCATTCTCTGGCTTTACAAAATGGTGATCCTCCCTATGATCAGCTACGGGGCTGTTGTATGGTGGACCAGAACAAAACTTGTCTGTGCAATCAGTAAACTACAGAAAATGCAGAGACTAGCGTGCATGGCAATAACAGGGTGCATTAAGACAACTCCAACAGCTGCCCTGGAGATATTGCTTGGACTAACGCCACTGCATCTACAAATACAACAAGAAGCAGGAGCCACGGCGCTGCGCTTAAAGAAGCTAAACCTTTGGAGTAAATACACAACATCCCACACAAAAATATATGACTCGCTAACAGCGGGGAAACCACTGTTTGAGGCAATGACAGATAAGATACCGATGACCTTGGCCTTCAACAAACCTTATAATATTATATTATCAGAGGACCAAAATGAAGGATTAAGGGAAGCAAACTTAAGAATTTTTACAGATGGATCTAAAACCAACTCAGGAACAGGATGTGGTGTATTCTCAGAAGATCTTAACATACACATCTCAAAACCCCTAGGTAAACATAATACTGTCTTCCAAGCAGAATGCTTGGGCATTATAGAGGCTGCAAACGCGATCCAAAGAAGACATGTAAAGGACATAAACATAAAGATACTATCGGACAGTATGTCAGTACTCCAAGCACTAAAGAGCGATAAGATCAACTCTGGACTAATACATGAGTGTCATCAACAGCTGACTAGCACATGTAGAAATAACAATTCAATCACCCTACAATGGATAAAAGGACACAGCGGCTCAAGAGGAAACGATGCAGCGGACGAACTGGCCCGAAGAGGCTCAGACACTCCTCCGCATGGGCCTGAACCTATAGTACCCCTGCCATTCAGTTGGCTGCGCAGCCAGATGAGAAAGCGTATCAGGACTCTGCACCAGGACAACTGGGAAAGCGCCGAGACGTGCAAACACTTTAAAGAAATAATACCAACGCTCGACAATAAGCTTACAGCCAACGTCTTGAGGCTTAATAAACCCCAACTAAGGAAGTATGTAGGGTTGCTGACCGGGCATAACACTCTTAATAAACATATGTTTACTCTAGGCATCACTGACAGTCCTACGTGTAGGGCTTGCATGGAGGCGGACGAAACTACTAAACATATTCTACTAGACTGCAAACAGCTAGAAGTATACAGACGTAAGTACCTAGGGTTCCCAAGCTCCGTACGCGAGGCAGTAGGCAACGTGAAAGCGCTGCTGAGCTTCGTGGAGGAGCTGGGGTGGTTAGAGTAGCGCTACCCCTTTTCACGCAAAATAGGCACGATAGCTGTCAAATTGCGGAAACTCGCCCGTAAACTAAACTAAACTAAACTAAGCTAGTATATATTTTATATCAATACGTATACAATAATTTTAAGAGGGACTGAATCAAATCGAAAATAGGCTGTTAATTAAATTTATTGTCGGATAAGTCCTCAAATATATTGAATTCACCGCGGTCCTTTTTAAGCTTTAGATGCTGTTCTATCCACATTTTTCGTTTTTTAGTGTGTATGTTTAAAGCAAGACGTGCATCATTCTCAAAATCAGAATCATCTTCTGACGAGCTGTCTAATAAATCCAGAAGCAATAAACGCGTTCTTTTCGTAAAACGCGAACTCATTGTAAAACGCGAACTCATTGTAACACGCTTTATAAACACTTTTGAACAAAAAACAAGTCTTCTCAGTCCGAGAGATTTCGAGCGAATCTTGTCATATTACCGCATCTGCGCAATGTGTGGTACCTTCAGATAAAAGTTTGTATACGCAGATAAAATCTTATCGCATCTACCCAATGTGTGACAAGCTTAAATAGCTAAGGCTACGAACGCACAGGCGGTTTTTTGCCGCGCGGATTTTATGTAACATACTGAATCCTATGGAAGTGTGCGCACCAGCGGATAAAAAACCGCGCGGTTAAAAATCCGCTGTCGCGGTTTTATTTCCGCGCGGCTAAAAATTCGCCTGTACCTTCGTGGCCTATGAATAAGGTTGAAAATGAAATAACAACCTTTCCAACCGCGCGGAAATAAATCCGCAACAGCGGATTTTTATCCGCGCGGTTTGTTGCCGCGCGGATAAAAATCCGCCTGTGCGTTCGAAGCCTAAATGTGTTCTGCGTTTTGCGTTAATTTTTTTTTTTTGCAGCGTATACTTCACTGTGTGAGCGAGATAGCATGCGGATCGACGCCATATTTAAAACTGTTCTTTATCTGCGCAGGTTATAAAAACCAAACAAAATTATTGAGCTAACTAAAAATAAGTCAATTAAATCCCAGTTTAATTAAATCTAAAATCTCTATGTAACTAAATTTTCTAGGTTAGTTGGTGTGTTTCTGTAACTCTGGTCAAATAGGCGGGCAAGTAAGACAAGACAGACCATCCTAGCTTTCTTGCTGCTGAATGAATGTCGGAACTGCCCAATAAATTATAGTAATTTGGGAAAGCACTATGAGTAATACAGCTAGTAATATTGCTGAAAATCTGCGAAAACTATGCGATGCATTGTCGTCAGATCCTGGTAATGATGTTTATCTTTCGTATACCTACTTGTTCTCATTTTAAAAACAATGTCAATGGATAGTTTGTTTGTGACACAATTTTTGGTAGGTACCTACCTAGCTTTTCAAGGTTTGATAAATATTTACTTTACAAGCTAAGGAGTGTTGTTGTTTGTTGGTATTAAATCAGTTATATGAGCAATTTCCAGGACTATATTCGTGAGCTGTTCTACAAGTCTAAGATAGATATTGTCAGGTTGCACAGAGCTACACCAAGTTAGTGAAGTTTACATGCAGAACAAGTGTTTTTCTGGTCGGTGGGTCGTTTTACTAGTTTTATAAGGCATCAAACGCACAGGCGGATTTTTTTGGTTCCGTCAGTTCGATTCAGTTCCTGAAGGAGACGGACGTAATGGACATTGAGAATTTTTTGAATTGATAGTGGCAACATAAAAGACAAACGTCTAAAAAGATGTCATAGAAACTAGATTCACCAGTTATTTCATAGGTCATGACCTATGAAATAACTTTATTTTGATTAAACTTTCTGAGGTTCTTCTCATTACACACACAGGATCGAGGCAGTACATATTTCTCTTTATTATGCTGTGATTGAGGATTAACTTTTGATAATATGTAGGTACATCATATTAGTAGGAGTAGGAAGGTAAGTAGATAATCACTAGACTAGACGTTTTTATATTGTGCTTGCCTAGAGACCACACACAGATCAAATTTATGATTGAACAATATAAAGTAATCAGAGAATGTGGTTGTGTCGATGGACGACGCTTTGATGGCAATTGTTATTATTAATATAAGCTTAAAAAAAACATGAAAAAAACATTATTGATATGTAGTTCCCAACGAGTACCACCAAAACTTGTCAAGTTAGTTGGTGGTACTAGTTGGGAATTTTTAAAAAGGAAATTTCCAACGAGTACCAGTGGTACAGGTTTTGGTGGTACTCGTTGGGAACGACAGAGCTCTGGCAAGTGATTGCACTTTTTGTCCAGAACTGCTCTTGACATTCAAATCGCCATGCTGCTTTAGCGAGCCGACTTTTCGCCCGCTTCGTTTTCTGGTAAATAAAGTAGCTGAAGGTATAACCCCTGAATTGTCATTGCAATCAAAGCTACAAAATTATAGTTAGCTTTATTTAATTTTAAAAAAATATATTTTTTATACTTTTGCATGAATTCGACGACGGCTCTAGAAGCGGCTACCGCGTCTCGGCGCGGGGAGATTGTGTTTTGTTTTCCTTTGGTTTGACATGAATACAGCTATATATATGTACTCGTACCTTTGGACGATGCGGGGTGTGTTGGGACCAGTCTCGGCACTCGCTTCATCAAAGTAGTTAGATGGGTAATGTGTAGTTAAATACATATTCCGAACACTTTTCACTGGTCACAAAATTGGCAGGCGGTGTCATTGAACTATTATTACTGCGGTGTTTATTTTGATTTGGAAGATTACTTGTTTGAGTAATCATATTCTTTGAAATCTATTTGCTGCAGTCTATTTTAGTGTACCAAACTTGAACGAAGGATTGCACGATTACTACTCTTGTGTCTTGATTGCCTGTTTTCGATATTAATTAATTTTAAATCGTGGATTGTGCGAAATGGATGCTTGTTGTGGGAAAGTCTAATCCTCTATTATCACACTTATTAATCTCAAGTTTGCCGATATCAATGCGTGGTGGCCATGTGGTGGCTAACATATGTAATGCGGAATTGCTGAGACAAAGGATATATACCTATATGTCACCGGAAAATAACAAGAACCGTAAATTTATAAATTTTCTAGGAAATTTATAAACGTTCGTAGCATTCTAAACGAGAGATAAATTGTATTATTTTACGCCTACATTTTCGTAAATTGATAAACTTACTAAACTCACTCGTAAAATAATAAGTAACAATAACCAAACGCCATGTATAATGAATTGAAATTTACCACAGAGCTACGAAAGTTTTATGGTAGCCATGACCAAAATGTTTTATTTTTGTAAATATGAGTGAAATAGGGAACCCCCTACTAGGTAGGTAGGTATAATACAAGGTTACTTTTTGTATTATATCTCTGTCACCGTTATATTGCGAAAAACGTTAATGTGCACTTTACCGGGCAATGTGCACATTAACTGTTTAGGTCAGTTATGTGCGAAATTTTATGTGAAATATTAGGTATTCACACTTTACCTAGTTAATGTGCGTATTACCGGATGTCTCGCCGTTAAAGTGCAGAAAACAGAAAACTCCGACCGAAAATTCAAATCTAGGGCAAAATTGTAGGTTAGGTTAGGTTTGGCTTGTGATCTTTAACCAGCGTAGCGAGCGAAGCGAGTGGACCTTGGGTTACCTGTGTTAAACTGAAATCTAAGTCAACAATTTTTTTGAACTTAACTTAGTCGTTAACTCTGTAGATTACCTAGGGATTTTTCAGATTACCTAGTTAATGTTGAGAACAACATTTTATTTCGAACTCTAACGGATTCAGCCAGTTAGTGCTCTTTTACTGAATTTCGCACATTAGAGGTAACATATTAACCTATAAACCTACTTAGTTTTTAGTACCAGTAAAAATACTTTTAGTGTGATCGAATTGTTTGGCAAGTCTGATTGTACGTAAGTCTATGGACGCAAGCATTTTCACTGTCAACATCGACCAATCAAAGAGCAGTGTGTTATTTTCCGTATTTAAAAAAGCGTAAAATTAAACGCTCTTCTGTGATTGGTCGATCCGTTTAGAATCTTACGAATTGATATCCGTTAGTTTATAAATTTACCACGACGCGTCGAAAATTTATAAATTTGCGAAAAAGTGGGCGTAAAATAATTCAATTTATCCCTCGTTTAGAATCCTACGAAAATTTATAAATTTCCTAGGATATTTATAAACTTGCGAATCTTATTATTTTCCGGTGGCATTATATAAAGAACCAAGAGTTCTAGACAAGACTTCATGATTGTTGGCATGAAGATCAGACGAGCAAACTAAAACCTCACATCGAACTTGACGATGCATTACGATGCACGAGATAGTTGAATTATGTGAATAAAAAGAACCTAATGTTCTGGACAAGAACCCATGATCGGTGGCACAGAACAAGAGAATACAATAGAAATAGCATCATGAGCTTTTAGTACCGAAACCAGTGTGTCCAAACTCACACATATAAACCAAACTCTCACTATGAAATCCAAGCTACCATTGGTGAATAACGACAATGCCGAAAAGATCTGCATCACAAAACTTTGAAGTAGACTATGAACCTTTTTTACAAATAAACAAAGATCAAAATCAAATAACAATTGTGAAATACTTAAGCTAATGATGACATACGTATGATAAAAGAATGAAATTAGGTTTTTCCAAAGACATGGTAGAAAGCTATACATCCTCTTTGCTTTAAAATCCTCACGCATTGTTCCTAGTTTTACTATTCGACGTTAGATGGAACTACACCTTTTGTACTACCGCTACTAAACACTAGGTGGCTACGTCGAAAAATGAAAAACTAAGCTAGGGATGTACATATTGCGGGAGAAAGTTTGTCGATGAGAAAAACCTATCGATATACAACTTTCTTTCATATGACAGTTAACAATTACTTTTTTTTAAACGGCCTTCTTGGTGATTGGCGATGTATTGGTATTATCATATGAAAAAACCAGTCGCTCATAGAACAAAGTTTATTTTAGTGTACAGTTTATTTTTTATATTTCCAATGTTGTTTTGTATTCAACAGTTATGCTTCGCATAAATAGAGATTCAGTAATAAAAATGTGTTTAGTAATAAAACTGTATATACCTACAGTACTGCAAAAGTTATAATGCGCATAGAAATCTTCGTCACTGTTCGACAACGGTCGAATTCCCAAGCGACGGAAGACGATATGTATTTATGGAGGTTAAGTGCATTTTCTGCATGCGTAATTTAGTAGAATTATGATTTTTGATTCAGGTGTTTCCGTGAAATCGACAATTAGCGAATCTGCATGCGCATTATTAATTTTGGAGTAAGTACTGTACTTTAAATGAAGCTTTATTTTAATCAAAGTAAACAATTTAGTGGATGGGTAGATAGACCAATAAAACAAGATGGGTTTTATATTTATATTATTTTATCTTTTTTAATATAGAAGTACTTGCTAATTTATTACTTGCCTTAAACTCTTAACTAATCTTGGTTTTTTTAATATATAATATTTAGCATTTTTTCTTCTCTAGGTATTGTTTATTGAAACTCCTCTTAGCTTAAGAAGCTTTCATGATGGCTCTATCTTCAAGTTTATGCTTAAGTGTATTAGGTTCTGAGCTTGGCCCAAGGTGATCCAGTAACATAAGCTGTAAATAAATGAAAAGAAAAATAAAATATAGCACACTATAAGAGTGACGACTTGTCTTTATACAATACTAGTCGACCCGGCAAACTTCGTACCGCCTAACCTATCATTAGAACGTGCATGTTTTATACTTATAAACCTTCCTCTTGAATCACTCTATCTAATAAAAAAATCCGCATTAAAATCCGCTGTATTTTTAAAGATTTAAACATACCTAAGGACTGATGCGGAAAGCGACTTTATTTTTTACACATTACAACATTATCGATAGATTTTTATCATAGAAAATTATCGATAGATTTTCATCATGTTGAGCAATCTCTAACTGATTTCCATTATACTGTTGTCAAAATGTTCTAGAAAAAGTCATGAGTCTAATACCATAAATAAAGAAGAACGCTATGAAGGTACAGTCACAGTCACAGGCTTCAATGAAAATTCAATTTTACTGCTCCGTAATTAGGGTGTTTTCATTTTCTCACTTATGGTTTTGTTTTCTTGTTCATGTATAATTTCAAATTTATTTAAAAATACAGTGAAATATTACTTACCGATGTAATGATACGGCATAATTAGTACTTTTAAGTCCCCAACTTTAATTTTTGCATTCCAACACAGCACAATATGGCATTTTAGTGGGTTTTTTTTCATATTTTTCCTGGTGGTTTGTTGACAAGAAGCATAAAGCAACTGAGCTTATCAAATCTGTCAAAAACTCCGCATATGCACTGCAGAGCTAATGATAGGCACGCGGGCTCCGCCTACTCGCGATTTCTATTTAGAGAGAGAGAGCATCTTCCTTGTTCTGTGATCGGTGGCATGGAGATCAAATGAACAACTTAATAAAGCTCACATCAAACTTGACGATACACTACGGTGTACGAGATAGTAAATGAGGCCCGAATCGTTCTAACCAATTATAAAATATCCTGTCGAAGCTTGACTGCTTACTTTGTTTGTTACTCGTTGGATGACTTATTCTAGAGATTTGTGATAATTCTATTACACTCAACTAACACCACAACCATTTTATCAGCTAATAGGATTTGAAGAATGTGTGTGAGGCAGAAATAATGTATCAGGGGAGGGTCTGATTTTATACAAACTTATTTTATATTATTTATATTCACACAATATACACTAAACCGTAAAAACTAACTTCGTGATAAATTAATCCAGGGGCGAGACCTCTTTTCTAACATTTGATAATATATGCGATTTTAGGCTCGTTTGCGTAAATAAGCGATCGTCCTGTGTTAGGGGATGAACTTCAGAGGAGCTGTGATTTGATCTAAAGAATTTGCTATTGTTTGGTTTATAAGTGCAATGTTTTGCCTAACGATCTACGATACTTCAGGAGATGTGCTATCATGGTGGGAGTGATAGTTGAAACCACAAGACATACATTCCTAAGTAAGTTCTAACCAAGAAAAGTGCTGGATACAAGACCAACGTTGCGGCAACAGGGTTATTACACCGTAGATCTCGTTTTGAGAATCTTGCACATAACTTCATGATTATCTTTGTATTAATCTGGCTTAAGCCTTTATCACATGAATCGATGGTCATCAAAAGTCGACTTTCTTCACACAAACATAAGGTAACACAAAACCTAGTCGGACGGGGCATGGCGAAGGAACTGTACTGTACTACCCGGGGCTAGTTGTCACACACTTCAACCAAAATTTACCTACCGTAATAATACACCTGAACGCGGTTCCTCTTCTAGGAGCAAACAGTAGGGTTTTCAATCTTTTAAATCATTCTTTAGAAGGGCGATTGCCTAATAACCATTAGGGAACGTCTGTTTAGGATACCTAGGTACCTAGTCGCTTGACGAGGTCGAGGTCGAGGCGCATTTTTTTGGGTTGTTCCCAACGAGTACCACCAAAACGTGTACCACTGGTACTCGTTGGGAATTTCCTTTTTGAAAATTCCCAACCAGTACCACCAACTAACTTGACAAGTTTTGGTGGTACTCGTTGGGAACTAAATATCAATAATATTTTTTTCACTTCAGTTGTATCTTGAGTATTTTATTAAAATTACCAATACCAGTGAGTGAGTGACCCTAGTAATGAACTATAACTCAAAGATAATTAAAAAAGGAACAGGTATTTTTCGAATACTTACTGTCAATGCTAATCTTTGCAACCTTAATTTAGTTATTTTAAAATGTATTTTTGGTCATTAAGAACAATAAAAAAAAATCTGAGGCCTATCTACTGTTTAATTAAACCGTGTTTTTTCATAATTTCATATTAAGTACCAGGGCACCATGAACAGTAGTATTATGAAAAAATCGGTACAACTGGGACCACGGGTAAAAAAATGTACACCTACCTACCTATCATAGTTAAAACCATGTTTTAATTTAAACCATAGACGATTTGGTTGACATACCCTTCTACTGTTCATGGTGTCCTGGTACTTTAAATATGAAACTATGAAAAAACACGGTTTAATTAAACAGTAGATAGGCCTCAGATTTTTTTTTATTGTTCTTAATGACCAAAAATACATTTTAAAATAACTAAATTAAGGTTGCAAAGATTAGCACTGACAGTAAGTATTCGAAAAATACCTGTTCATTTTCTCATTATCTTTGAGTTATAGGTAGGTTAATCACTAGGGTCACTCACTCACTGGTATCGTTAATCTTAATAAAAGACTCACGATACAACTAAAGTAAAAAAAACATTATTGTAATTTAGTTCTCAACGAGTACCACCAAAACTTGTCGAGTTAGTTGGTGGTACTGGTTGGGAATTTTTAAAAAGGAAATTCCCAACGAGTACCAGTGGTACACGTTTTGGTGGTACTCGTTGGGAACAACCCATTTTTTTTTAAGAATTTATTTGTCAGCGTACAGCACATTGAGTCAAAATTTTACAAGTTCAAGGTTATTTTCTTTATTCTTTAATTTTTAAAAGAGCTTTAGCACTGTAAATTATTTGATTTAAAACACAACGTATGGAGGGTCCTAACCATTAGTCAGATAGACGATCACGACAAAGCCAAATATTAATGTTTCGTATTGAAGTAGGATAAGCTTTTTGGGATATACTTTTACTATTTATTTTTACTTCACAAATATTTAGGCAGAAAGGCAGATTGTTCACAAAACCAGTTAAGAAACTCTGGATTCCTCAACGGCCAAAGCGAGTGTTACAACCTAGAATGACCCACTAATATTGTCTTATCCCAATCATACTTCCTACACTTTGTTTATGCAATAGTTGCTGAGTTAAAAACTGTACTGTAAACCAATAATTTCTTATTTTTAAAAAGAGACCCGCCTTCAAAATTTACAGTTACATAAAACGGAGTACTCCCTCTTTTCTAAAGTCGGTTAAAATAGGTACTAAAACCTTCTCCTGAATGTAACAAATACTTTTGTGAAAACCGCATCAAAATCGGTTCAGCCAAACTCGAGATAATCGCGGACAAACATACATACATACAGGTCAAACTGATAACCTCCTTTTTTGAAGTCGGTTAATAAAATTACAAATAGTCTGTTAAACATGGGTCCAGCTCTAATGTGCTGGTGCTTCTGCTATCCCTTCGGGGAATAAAAGGCGTGAGATTATGTTATGTTATGCAATCAAAATTATATTTTCCCTGACCTTAACACTTTCGCGGTTGCACATTCTATAGCAGTTGTTTTTGTGACATTAATACTGGCCACAGCCGCTATAGCGGTCTTAATGTTGGTGCTCCTCAGGTAACAATGTTTATAGCATACCGTTGTGTCATACATAATCAAAGAAAACATTTTCAGTGACCAACATTGCAACCGATAAATTTGTCAGCATTCAGATAAACCAATTTTTTTTTCCTAAATAAAAAGAGAGAACCACACATGTTTGGTATCCTTCTCTATCCTCTCTTCCGCAAACAAAATGTAAGGACGAGTAGCGCGTGCTTCCAGGAGCATTTATTCCATTGCCCGCTAATTTTGATCAATCTCTCTATAATATAATGATCTGATAGATTACGTGAGGCAACAAGCCAAAGAGGTTTCGGCTTATGGATCACTTAATATTATGATTGCCGACATAAAAATATGTGTTATGTTAAGGTTATTAAATAATATATTATTAGGTATCTTGGTAATTTACACTTTGTTTCAGAAAGCGCCTATGAGCTGGCAATATCATACTTGTCATCAACCAGTGAGAAGAATCGTTCTAATCAAGATGAGAAACTTTTGTGCCAAAAAGTTTACATGCGACTAGCAGCTCAGTCATCCAAAGATGCTGATAAATTCAATGAGAGCTATCAGAAGATAAAGAATTCTGTAAGATTTTCTTGTTTTATCATTACAATAAAAATTAAAGCCTAAAGTAAGTATAGTAACTATTATTTAATCTGTGTTTGAATGCCACTTGCTCTTTTTTAAACTTAAGGCTGCATTTAGGGGCACGCGGGACGTTGCGCGGGGCGTGCTGCGATTAAATCAAACGTATAGCAATGTGTGCCCGCGTCGTCAACGCTTTAAGGACAAAACATAGGCCTATGTTCGATATCGTATAAGGAAACGCGTCGGCTCCCGCCGCGGTGCCTGCAGGGTGCCCGCGGTGGCCCCCCAGCGGGCCCGCGGCGGTGCCTGCGTCGGAGCCCGCACGACGGCCTGCACAACGCGCCGCGTCTTCGTAAAGGAGGCCTAAGACTAGCCACTTTTGCTCTCAGCCCTTTGTGTCAGCTTGAGAGCTTGGGCTGCCATTCCGTCCCATGTTTTTGCTCAATCATGTATCAATGTTGATTTATCTTGTTGAATGGTCTTTTTATACCACTTTTTAATCTTTCTTAAAATCCAACTGTAATGTACTGTTGTTAATAAAGCAATGAAAATTTGTATGATAGATATGTATTTAATAAAATTAGAGTGCTCATAAATTCTGTTCCTAACTTTTGTTTCTAGTTTGTCCTGAAGCAGCGTGCATCAGTGCTGAGCCTTCTTTTTGCATTGTCGGAGTCCCCAGGCCAGACAGACTTGACGCCGCAACTGTTCCCGGTTCCTCAGTTGGCAACTGTAAGCAAAAATTGTTAAAGCACAGCATACACATCTTCTGATAAGATTAAAAGCAGTGACTTCATAACAGTCATTTGTATAAATCCTCTTTCACACTACAAACAGTACAAAACAAAAAAAAATTGCTGCATGTTTGATGTTTATCATCATAATGGGCAACAGCAATTTAGTCAGTACCTACACTATTGGTATTTTTCAGCAGTTATGAATAATTAAAATCTTAGTTTGAAAAAGGTCAACATTTATATTATAGAAGCTGTCAGCATCAGAAACTACTGCCTCCACAAGTTCGAGCAAAAGCACTATCAACTCTGCAGGCTGGGGCAGCAACAAGCCCAAGCAGACTGAATCCAACCAGAGCTTACCATCTGCTAACAGCTACAATGCTTTGGTGCTACAGACAAGTGGTGAGCATTTTGTATTTGTAAGATGTTCTTTTACTTTTGCTGGTCTTAACTTCTTTTCCTTTTATAGTTTTTATTCAACCTTATAACACACTTGCATTGCAGTATACTATTTCTGCTTGATAACACAATGTCTGCTTGATTTAATTATAGTGCGCCCGGCTCCTATTTCGACCGCCCGCAGACTTATCTGGCACGCAATCTTTGTATCGATATTTCATTTGTTTCCGTTGTCAGACCGACTGACAGAGCGCAACTGCATCCGCGACGCAGTCCTGGCGGCCATGGGCGTGAAGACGCGCGGCGGCGGCGGCGTGTCGCGCCCACTGCAGACGCTGTACTCGCGAATTGCGCATTTGGGGTTCCTGCATGATCGGCTCAAGGAATTTATTGACCCCTCATCGGGCCTGATGCCACAAGGTAATAACATCTTACCGTATTATTCATGAAGAATAAAGATACAGTAGATTTTAACTAGCGTTGTAATAGCGAAACTGGAGATCTACTTCTCTGGTTTGTTGTATGGTAAATACGTAACATCCAGTCTAAATTGACATACGTCAAATAACTGAAATGCTCTGTATGTAACTTTTTATTAATAACAGGTTGAATATATGTATTAAGTTGAAATATAATATATGTATAAACCCATCTGAAAGATTTTTTCGTAGCTGTTTTAAAAAAGGGATTGAGTAAACTTTTCTTTATTCAAGTTAATTAGATCGTGCGTGATCCAGTGTGATTTAATCCAATTGTCTGCCGTAAATAAAACACTATCATGGTTATCAAGTTTGCAAGTTCAGTGTATGAAACTCTTATTCACTATTCTCAATTCTCACTCACCGTCCGATTGGCACCGGGCCTGTCGAAAGATTCTCCTAAAACTGCTTAGTCGAAATATCGCCAAAGCGTAGCCGAAGTTCTATTTTCACCTGAACCGAAACCGGTATTCACATCGAGTCGCCAGCAAATTTAATGGCAGTAGTCCGTCAGTAGGACAGTACATACAACTCCAGCGTAGTCAGAGCCGTGCTAGCCGACAAGCTTTTTTTTCCTCGCGGTATGAAATGTTGCTAGTAATCTACAAAAAAAATTATATTGTACCAAATTTGGTAGTGAATTTGTAAAAAGTTAAAAATTGTCGATAACTGCAATTCACAACTAGAGCCCGCGACAGCTAAGTATACGCGCGACTGGGGGCGCCACTGTATAGGGATAGGCCGCGCACATAAAGAAACAATATGAAAATGGCCAGCCGAACGCATGATATCTCGCATATATTAGTATGAGGGAAGAGTTAAGAAGAGAGAGAGTCCATACAAGGCCGCCATTTTCAAATCGTTTTATTATGTGCTGCGCAGGTTATATTGACATACTTCACCTTCATTCAAAACGAATTGTTATTTCTATGTATGACTGATTGCAAATTGGTTCATGAATTGACCGCGCGTAGAATTAGCTGGCTCGCACTTGGACAAAACATTCGAAATAAGAAAACCTATAATTTACGAGGCGTTTGCTGACCCGGTAAGCAAGTGTATCTTAGTAAAATTATCTTGCTAGCATTAAATAAATAAAATAAAATAACCTTTTTCAAATCAAGCTTTTATTTCAATGCGTTAAAGGCTGCGAACAACAATACTCAAGAAGCGTAACTAGCCCAATAAAATGTTCCACGCAACGCACACGGAAAAGAAGCCCCGGTGGGTGGGCTTTTAGGGTTACGGACACCATGCCGCGTCAGTTCCTAGTGGCACCTTGAGTCGTTTGGCTGCAGCGTCGACAGCATATTACTGTGTTTTTGGGTATTTCTGACCGTGTTTTATCTTTACAAATATGCCTTCGTGCATTATAAAGTGTTGTAGAAGCCATAAAGACAACAAAAATACTTATATTACCTTTAAATAAATATTTTGTAAAATAACACTTGACCGCCATCTAGTAGCGATAATATGTACCAGCCAAAAGTAGGGGGGGCTAGCTCGTTGCTTTGTCGACAGACGCGAGCGAAGCGGCCAATAGCGTGCAAGCTTGTCTATGAGAATGTGTGAGTGTTTGTTGCAATGGAAGTTACTGTGTGTGCGTAAGTGAAACCAAAATCGAAGCGGTTTTGTAGGAGAGTTACGTTTCCTGAGTATTGTTGTTCGTAGGTTAAAGGGAATAAAATAAACTTTTCCTTTAAAACTATTTTACAAACTTATAACATATTTATACAATTTAGATATATGATAAAAAAGGTTGTCGCAAGATTAACCTGATAAACTTACGAGTTATTAACTTGATTAGAATATAATACATTGCTTACTATGTATTGTTAGACACAATGAACGTGTACACAAAATTTCAGCTCAATCAAAATTGAGTTGCAAGATTTTACCCAAAAAAACATTCATAGGTACTACCTATACCTTGCAAGTTATACAGGGTGTCCGGGAAATAATAACATAACTTTAAGTTCTATGATCAATTTCATCGACGAAAACACCCCATAAGGGGGGTCGCAGCCTAACCCCCCTACATTAAATTCACAGTTAAAGATCTAAGGCTCACAGAACCTTCATTAAGGTCTTGATCAAAGGCTAAGTAGTTATAGTTAGGCTACCTAAGTTACTAACAAAATAACCAAGTATTGTTTTTACTTTTTTTTAAAGTGGGTAAACAAAAAAAAAATTTTTTTGTGCATTTTTACGGTTTTTCAATGTTACCACAAAAAATGCAGATACTTTTTTTATTTTATTGTTAGCTTTTGAGTTGTTCTCCAAAATGGGATTAGATTTATTTCTCTACGTCTATTACTTCAGATATTTTATAATATTTTTTTTTACCCACTTAAAAAAAATGTAAAAGCAATACTTGGTTATTTTGTTAGTAACTTAGGTAGCCTAACTACTTAGCCTTCGATCAAGACCTTAATAAAGGTTCTGTGAGCCTTAGATCTTTAACTGTGAATTTAAAAGAAGGCAGGGTCGACTTGCAAAAAAAAAATAAAAAGATCATACTGTGGGGGGGTGAGACTGCGACCTCCCATATGGGGTGTTTTCGTCGATGAAATTGATCATAGAATACACCCCTAAACTAAAATGTTATAACTTCCCGCCCCGGACACACTGTATAAAAGATTTCTTCAATTAGCGACATTTCCATAATATAATGCTATTCCGAGACTCATTTTTACCTAATTTTATTGCAATTATTTATGAAATTGCTCTCTCAAACTAACTTTTGTCCAGCGATGTTTCAATCTTGAAATTTGACGTGTTGTCGCTCACGTCCTATTGAGCGAGCTGTAAGTTATTTAGAATAACGCCGATGAACAACGATTCGGAGTCGTTTGAATCGTGCCCGAATTAGCAGAATTCGCTTTCAAAACGTTCAATAGTTATTTCTTGTATAGGTCGTAGCTATCCACGACTCAATCGTTTTATGTGAATACCAAAACTGGATTTTGAAGCGTGGTAGCAGCGGTACCGTAGCGGCAAGATTACGAAAATCATGCTACAGTAGTTGCTTGTAACAGTGGTAGATAACGGAGCTGGTGTTCCCTTACCTACCTTACGTTTGTACAATATTTAAGAAGCAAGAAAAGGTAAGTACATTCAAATAGTTGTACTATGTATGGAAGGTGGCACAGTACCTATATTTGTATTGTACTTACCTATTTGTGTTGTAAACCTGTCTTATTGTAGAACGTATTAAAGTAGGTTGACTTGCAGGCTACTGTACCTACCCACAAATCTATAACAGACATTGGTAACCCATCAAATGTAAAAAGTAAGAAAAGTAAAAAAGATTAAATGAATGTCAGGTCTAATGGGAGAGGGCCTGGTGTCCGCGATCCGCGAGGAGCTGACAGAGTACTACCGCAGCGTGGCCATCCTGCAGGCGCAGGCGGCGGAGGGCGGCGGTGGCGGCGGCGGCGGGGCAGGGGGCGGGGGCGGGAGCTCGTTGCGCCGCGTGTGCGTGTGGGCGCAGGACCCGCTGCACAGGCTCACCTGGCTCTCTAACATAGCTCACACTGTTCAACATAAGAAAGGTTATAAACAACATTTTACGAAACATGAATTTAAATTCCGTTACCAACCGACTTACTGACTTTCTGACAGACAAGCAGCATTACATACAACTCAGAGTGGTAGAGAAAGTAGGTATCTTTAACTTTAAAAACTATTTTATAAAAACAAGTTCTCAGCCTATGTTTTTAACCGACCTAAAAAAAAGGCCGGCAGTTTGACTGACCCGTATGTTTTTCCGCGGTTATCTCGTGTTTGGCTGAACCAATTTTATTGCGGTTACTTTTTACATTCGGGAGAAGGTTTTGGTGTTTTATTCGACTTTTAAAAATAAGAAGTTCTCAGTGTATGTGTCAGTTTATTGATGGCGGGTTTATTTATCTAAAAAAATATGACTTAGTCGGGTTATTAGTAAAGTATTTAGCTTGATTGTGTACGTGCTTTAGGCGGCGAGCTGGCGTCGTGCGTGCACCGCTTCGTGCGGCACGGCGACGCGCGCGTGGCCGGGCTGGCGCGCCGACTGCTCACCGCGCTCACCTACCCGCTGCTGCTCATGCTGTCGCGCTGGCTGCTGCACGGTAACATACTTCTTGACGTGGTACAGGCGGCGAGCTGGCGTCGTGCGTGCACCGCTTCGTGCGGCACGGCGACGCGCGCGTGGCCGGGCTGGCGCGCCGACTGCTCACCGCGCTCACCTACCCGCTGCTGCTCATGCTGTCGCGCTGGCTGCTGCACGGTAACATACTTCTTGACGTGGTACAGGCGGCGAGCTGGCGTCGTGCGTGCACCGCTTCGTGCGGCACGGCGACGCGCGCGTGGCCGGGCTGGCGCGCCGACTGCTCACCGCGCTCACCTACCCGCTGCTGCTCATGCTGTCGCGCTGGCTGCTGCACGGTAACATACTTCTTGACGTGGTACAGGCGGCGAGCTGGCGTCGTGCGTGCACCGCTTCGTGCGGCACGGCGACGCGCGCGTGGCCGGGCTGGCGCGCCGACTGCTCACCGCGCTCACCTACCCGCTGCTGCTCATGCTGTCGCGCTGGCTGCTGCACGGTAACATACTTCTTGACGTGGTACAGGCGGCGAGCTGGCGTCGTGCGTGCACCGCTTCGTGCGGCACGGCGACGCGCGCGTGGCCGGGCTGGCGCGCCGCCGCTCACCGCGCTCACCTACCCGCTGCTGCACATGCCGTCGCGCTGGCAGTCTTGACACCTTTCAACATCGCAAGTCACAATCGGAAGACGTCCACTTGTTGAACTTAACTCCTATGGTTCTGGCAGAATCATCAGCATTGCATCAATGCTATTGCATTTCTTGCAACATAAGCTGAGTTGGGGACATTTTGCGACCACAAAACTTGCAATACATTTGTTAAGAGCGGGCAGAGTGCAAAAAGTGAAAACGGTGGTCGGGTCGCGGTTCAGGATTTACTAGCCTTCATATCTATCTATACCAATATAAAGAGGAAAGATTTGTTTGTTTGTTTGTAACGAATAGGCTCCGGAAATACTGAACCGATTTGAAAAATTCTTTTACTGGTAGGAAGCTACACTATCCCCGAGTGACATAGGCTATATTAGATTTTCAAAATAATTAGGAATCCTTACTTAACTCGAATAATGTAGCCCAAGGTGCATTTTTTACATATTCTGACAGTTGGTGGTTGTTTGTTGTTGTTGTTGTTTTTAAATTTGCCCATTCTGGACAGGCAAAGGAACATAGTCCATACAGCCAAGCCAGTTGGTGGTTTGTTGTGGTTGTTGTTGTTTGTTATTTTTTGACCGACGAAAAAAAGAAGGAGGAGGTACTCAATTCGATACGTATATATTTTTTTTGTTTTTTTTTTTTTTTTAATGTATGATCACGCATAACTTTTTACAGAGTAGTCCAATTTTGATAATTCTTTTTTTAATCGACAGGGCGTATCTTGAAGTGGGTCCCAAAAAAAATTGGAAATAAAATTCCCACCCTAAGGGTGGAAAAATAGGGGTGACTTTTTGGTTGGCGGGTCGATTTATCCACTCACAGGTTGCATTTCCGTGTTACATTATAACTTTTGATACCTACTTACAATATCTTTTGAAAAGAAATAAAATCAGCCGAAAGACGTCCACTGCTGGACATAGGCCTCCCCCACAAATCGCCATACCGACCGGTCTTGTCGTCCCTGTAAACCATATCGTCTGATTACCTTATGCGGTGTGACCACTGAACACCTTGTGGGAGAAGAAAAAATTAAAACCCTAAAAGAACTGAAAAGCATAAAATAAAACTTTTTATCAAAAAATAGAACCGCCGAAAAAAAAACTGAAAAGCATAAAATAATAATCGAATTACTAAGTTCTTAAAGTAATGTAGGGTATACCAAGTAATTTTGAGTAGGCGCCACAGATTCCTCGTACAAAGATCACTAAATTAGGTACCTTAAATTTAAAAAATAACCAAAATTAGTGCGCTGACGCGCATCAATCTTTACGTAATTAAGAAATTTGCTTGTGTGGCGCGCCGACTTAAAATTACTTGGTATACCCTACATTACTTTAAGAACTTAGTAATTCGATTATTATTTTATGCTTTTCAGTTTTTTTTCGGCGGTTCTATTTTTTGATAAAAAGTTTTATATTAAGCCCATTCTGGGCAGTCAAAAGAACATAGTCTTTAGAGCCAAATGTTATGTAGTATCTTAAATTCTGTGGCGTACGTAACGAAGTAATGGCTCGACCCCACCAAGCGCGTGGGCGGCGCGGGGGCGTCGCGGGAAGCGTTGTATTCTATGAACTTCAATACAAGCAGTCACACTGGAGCGCGGGGCGTGGGCGTCGCGTGGCTAGCGCGTAAAAGTATATGCAACGTATTTTAATGCGTTTTTTAGAGATAAATTGATTCATGAGGAAAGTTTATATTATAACATTATGTATAATACATGCACATCATAGTTATAGATAAGGCAGTACGAAGTTCGCCGGGTCGACTAGTATCTAATAAAAATATGTCCGCCTCCACTTGCGGCGGTTTCCAACCTCTTTGGCCTCCACCATCGTCTTCATAAAAAAAACAAAAAGTTCATACACCAAATATAAGCTTTAAAAAAAAAATTGAATTATTTAACACAGGACGAGTTAACAAAGTACTAGTTACAAGTACCATAGTTCCATGGTATAATAGCTAATTTTTTTTGGTTTAGGCACAGATGCACAGATTAAATAACTTTTCAGTATATTAATAATGTTGGAAATTCATATAATCAACCAGCTGTAAGCCAAAAGTCAATAAAGAGTCACTTTTTAAGTACGTGTACAGGTACGAAAAAGTAGTGATTTCGAGCCGGTGGAATGAAAATATTTTTTTGATACCTCAAAGGAATATTTTATTGTTTGCAGGCGAGATTGACGATCCGTATAACGAGTTCTTCATTGAGAGCAGGAGCGGAGTGCCCATCGACAGAATGTGGCACGACAAGTACAGAGTCAGGTAACTACTTTGTGCACTCGACTTTTTTTATGCATTATTTTAATTATCTCAGTCGAAAGACGTCCAATGCTGAACATAGGCCTCCCCCATAGATTGCTCACTTAACCCGCAACCTTCATTAGGTCGCGTGGCTTAACAAGATACGAACCATAGGTTTTTCGCATTTTTTTATGAATTGATTTCCATTAATATTTGTTTTTATTATGAACCAGAGACTGGATGGTTCCGTCGTTTATGGGCAAGGAGCAGGCGGCGCAGATCCTGGCGACGGGCAAGAGCGTGGTGTTCATGCGCGAGGCGTGCGCCGGCGACGCCGCGCCCAGCGAGCCCGCGCTGCAGCTCGACCACCTGCTGCAGCCGCCCACTGGTACACCTACCTGAATTGTTAACAAAGAGCAGGCGGCGCAGACAGATCCTGGCGACGGTGGTTTTTAAATTCATAAAAATAGTTATAGGAGCCCAGCATACCTAACAACTCTCTTTGAACAACTGGGTCGAATGTAAGACTCGCATTTAAAAAAATGCGCGGCCTCTTTATAAAAGCAGTGGTCTTAGATTCTAAAATAAAATGTTGGTAGAGCAATAGAAAATAATAAATATGTTTTTAGGAAGAGCGACGAGTTGGGTTCGCTTGATAAGAACTGGTGGCACACAGCGCAAAAGCGAGAGGATTGGAAGAGGAGTAGGGAGGCTTTTTCCCAGCAGTTAGACAATATAGGCTAACAATAAATAGTAATTAGAATGATTGCACTGGACAGGTCGTGACGGATCCACCGAGAGCGCTAGCTGGTGGGAGGCGGCAGAGCTGCGCGAGGCGCTGACGGCGGCGCACGCGGCGGCCTCGCAGCGGCTGCTGGCCGCGCTGTGCTCGCACCACCACCTGCTCGACCACCTGGTGGCGCACCGCCGCTACCTGCTGCTGGCCCAGGGGGACTTTGTGCACCATCTCATGACTCTGATCCAGTAAGTGCTGGTATCATATTGCTAGGATGACTGATTGCCGCGCTGTGCTCGCACCGCCACCTGCTCGACCACCTGGTGGCGCACCGCCGCTACCTGCTGCTGGCCCAGGGGGACTTTGTGCACCATCTCATGACTCTGATCCAGTAAGTGCTGGTATCATATTGCTAGGATGACTGATTGCCGCGCTGTGCTCGCACCACCACCTGCTCGACCACCTGGTGGCGCACCGCCGCTACCTGCTGCTGGCCCAGGGGGACTTTGTGCACCATCTCATGACTCTGATCCAGTAAGTGCTGGTATCATATTGCTAGGATGACTGATTGCCGCGCTGTGCTCGCACCGCCACCTGCTCGACCACCTGGTGGCGCACCGCCGCTACCTGCTGCTGGCCCAGGGGGACTTTGTGCACCATCTCATGACTCTGATCCAGTAAGTGCTGGTATCATATTGCTAGGATGACTGATTGCCGCGCTGTGCTCGCACCACCACCTGCTCGACCACCTGGTGGCGCACCGCCGCTACCTGCTGCTGGCCCAGGGGGACTTTGTGCACCATCTCATGACTCTGATCCAGTAAGTGCTGGTATCATATTGCTAGGATGACTGATTGCCGCGCTGTGCTCGCACCGCCACCTGCTCGACCACCTGGTGGCGCACCGCCGCTACCTGCTGCTGGCCCAGGGGGACTTTGTGCACCATCTCATGACTCTGATCCAGTAAGTGCTGGTATCATATTGCTAGGATGACTGATTGCCGCGCTGTGCTCGCACCGCCACCTGCTCGACCACCTGGTGGCGCACCGCCGCTACCTGCTGCTGGCCCAGGGGGACTTCGTGCACCATCTCATGACTCTGATGCAGTAAATGCTGGTATCTAATTGGATGGATAACTAAAACGTTATTACCGATATAATTACAGAAAGTCATACTCATTAAGTCAATATATTTCAGCAAACTACTTCAATAAGATAAACCTAAGTATACTAA